>JADRCH010000134.1:3718920-3810249 GCA_019843965.1 Rhynchomys soricoides
AGAGAGAGAGAGAGAGAGAGAGAGAGAGAGAGAGAGAGAGAGAGAGAAAGAAAAGCAAAAGCCACATGGCAACACAGCTCACCAGGGGAGCCCCTGGACCCATTCCCACTCTCATGACAGCCAGGCATTCAGTCAGCAAATTCAGCTTGTCACACCTGTTGGTGCTATAAGCTCTACCCGTGTTTTATCCTGTCTACTTCTGAAAAATGCAGTACTTAAACACTGACTGAATTGTCAGAGGAAGAGCCTGAGACACAAAGAGGCTCAAGCGTTCAACTAATTGTCATTGTTCAGGTCTAAACAACCCAACCCAGCTGTGGGCCTCAGGAGTCTGGGGTCTAGACCTCTAGGCTGTACAGCCCTACTCCTGTCTCTTGTTACCTGCACTTTCTCTGGTTTGGAAACCCATCACCAGCCCTCACAAACAACATACTAGCACACATTCTGTCAAGGTAAATCTGGGAACACAGAGCAAGTTGCCACTTGAACCCAGTATTTTGTGCTTCCTTCAGCCCGGCATGCTCCCTGGGATACTACATAAATCATGAATTCATTTACAATATGATGCCATTTCTATTGTTGTTGTTTTGTTTGCTTGTAACTTACCTGTGCAGCTCTCTAGCCTGAACTTTGTAGAGGACAATGTCAGGTTGCTATGTCCCTCCCTTAGGCTAGGAAGATGACTCTTCTTTTTCTCACATGCTGATGATGATGCTATGAACCTGGGTTAGGATGCAGGTGTCATAGATCATAACCCAGCCCTAACCTGACATGGTGGCCAATACCTGTGGTCCCAATACCTGGGAGGTGGAAGCAAGAGGATCAGGAGCTCAGGGTAAGTCTCAGCCATAAGGTGAGTTCCAGGCCAGCCTGGATGCATAAGACTCTGTCTCCAAAACAGTTGTGTGGTACGAGAGGAGTGCTGAAGGGGTGGCTCAGTGGTCAAGAGTGCTTGCCGTGCAAGCATGAAGCCCTGGGTTTGTATTCCCAGCACCCATATAGAAGCCAGGCACAGCTGTACTTGTGGGATAGAGAGCTGACCTAGCCAAAAGGGCAAATTTCACATTCAGTGACAGATCCTGTCTGAAGGGAATGAGGCTGACAGCGTTAGAGGAAGACACAGTGGCATCCCAGAGTGAGTGAATCTGCACACCCCTCCCCCCAAGCGACACAATGATAAATACATACATTCTAAAGAAAGGATCATATCCTAGCGCTAAAGAGCATAGAGCAAAGGGAAAGGAGAGGAACTGAGAGAGGGTTTGGGGTTTGAGGGTGCGGAGAGGTGGCTCTTGCAGGCTTTTAAGGGACTGTGTAGAGGGTCAAGACATTCCAGGAGGAAGGGAGGATATTAGATATTGGAGAAGCCCTCATGGTCCTGTGTGACACTGGAGCCAACAGCCTGATGCTGAGCAGTGGTGGCACATGGCTTCAGTTCCTCCCCCAACATAGAAGAATAGACAGGATGTCCACAATAATTTGATGTGTGCACAGATGTGTGTGTGTGTAGCTCTGGCATGTATGTGAGTGCAAACAAGACCTTAGTAAAGTAATTTTGAAGCAATCCAGCATTATATACTCAAAAAGTATATCCGTTCTAAGCACAGCTCCCAAGGGAGAGACTGCTAAGTTAGGACTCTTAATTCCAGCTCAGTGATGCTCACTGAATGCCCCAGAAACTTGGTGTGCCCTTGCTATCTTCATCTGTGACACAGGGCTGGTCCCCACACCTGCCTTCCTCAAGGATTCCTGCAGTATATAGTCATCAGTTTTTAAATGGGAATGGCAGGGCTGGAGACATAGCTCTGAGGTTCAGTATACTTGCCACTTTTGCAGAGGATCTGGGTTTGATTCTCAGCACCCATATGGTGGCTCACAACCATCAGTAACTCATGTTCCAGGACTCTTCTGGCCTCCACGAGTACCTGGCATGTACATAGTGCACAGATATATGTGCATGAAAATGCTGATATACATAAAATATAAATAAATCTCAAATAAAAAAGCAGTTTAAAAATGAGAATGACAAGCATTTAATTTTGTAATTGGATTCAGTGTCTCAATCCCAAAAGCAGAGCCAGAAAGGGGCCCAGAGAGTCTCAGGTCAAAAGGGACCGTTTTCTTTAGGGGAGACATAGGCAGATGCCAGGTCAGGTGGTATACTCCTTCCAGAACTGTTCCCTGAATAATGGCTTACATATGAACTGCTCTGGGGTCATCTCTCTGGCCTAGCCTCTGATGACCAGCTATCCAGCCCCTTCCTTGAAGGATAGCCAGCCACACTTTGAGCTCACCCGGCAGGGTTTTCCACAAAAGCCACCAGCACATTTAGTTCCTTCTCACACCCTTCTGGCCTTCCTCCACGAGAGGAAATATCCCTGCCATCAGTAGCTTTAGCATCTTTCCAGCAAACCCTAGTGCAGGCACTCTTTTTTCCTGCTGGCCACACAAGTCCGGAGATGGGGTGTGGAAGGAAGCAGTTACTATCATAGCAGATAAATCCTGCTTCCAAGTCACACTGACCTGGGAAGGGGCCAAGGAAAGGGGATAACAGATAAGCCACAGTGTGAGACCCTATTATACCACAAAGCAAACAAGACAGGTTCAGTGGCCTGTGACAGACCACATGCTGACAATATCACAATATCCCTCACGCTTCATGTGTTCTTGCTTGCCACACTGACCTGACAGTAACAGACACCTGCTTCCCTTTTGTCCTTAAAAGCTTGGTGCCTGGTGCATAAATCCAAAGACTGGGAAGGTAGAGACAGGTAAGTCCCTGGGACTCACTGGCAAGCCAACCTAGCCAAAATGACAACTCCAGGCCAATGAGAGCCACTGTCTCAAAAACAACCACCAAAAACCAAAGTGGATTACATTGTTCTCTGGCTTCCACACACTCCGGTGCATGTGAACTGTGGTAAGATTTTTCTTCCAGGGGAGATGTAAACATCTACCCACTCAAGGACAGACCAAAGTATTATTCCACCGAAGTTCACCTGGGAAACCACTGGGTTCATTGGGCTTCTATAGAGAGCAGGAGTAGGGAAGACTCAAAGCAGCCACACTGTAAAGCATGCACCCAGAATGAACAATGGCTTCCCACAGCTGCATAAAGAAAGCCCCTTCCCATTAACCTTTCCTAGCCTGTACACTCTAGCGCTTCCCCAGACCCAGAGGCTATGAACCACTAGGCAAAATTGCAAATGGCTGGGAAGAGTGGCTGGGCTATGAGGTGAGAGTCCGATGACAGCCCCCACCTCTCCTAGGAGGGAATGCCAACAGTCCACAAGCTCGGTTGGGATGGGTTTTTGAAAGGACCTGATCTGAAGATGGCAACTGTTTTACTTGGAGGACCACATTCTACAACACATACTCACACTTTTACAATTGCACAAGTGTAATATTCACACACACACACACACACACACACACACACACACACTCCAGTGTAGCTACTGCTGCTGTTCTTAGGCTGTTCTCTAGTCATCTGCTGGGTGACTTTTGTCTTCACTACTGATTTTAGAGATTTGCCTCTGTATCTGAAAGTCAGCTATTGTACTCTGGGGAAAATTTTTTCTCTGTCTGTCTGTCTGTCTGCAGCTCATTGTATTGTGAGATTCCTGAAGGACAGCTAAGTGCCCTCTCTGTTTCAAGAACCTGGAGGTCATCCCTCCAAAGGTCATCTGTGTAACTCTTAAAGACATCCTACCTATGGCAGGGTGTGGTGCTGTACAACTTTTTAAAAAAAAAAATAAATAAAGAGTTATTTATTTATTTACTTATTTAATATATGAGTGTTCTATCTGTATGTACACCTGCATGTCAGAAGGGGACATCAGATCCTATTATAGATGGTTATGAGCCAGCATGTGGTTACTGAGAATTGAACTTAGGACCTCTGGAAGAGCAACTAGTGCTCTTAACCACTGAGCCACATTTCCAGCCTCAATGCTGTACACCTTTAATCCCAGAACTTGGGAGGAAGAGGCAAGTGGATTTCTGTGAGTTGGAGGCGAATGGGTTTACATAGTGAATTCTCAGCTAGTCAGGGCTACACAGTGAGACCCTGTCTTGGAAAACAAAACAAGATAATCACACCCTCAGTCTACCAAGTCCCCAAATGTGCTCGAGGTCTCTTGCTGCCTGCTTCCTATGCACACTGGCAAACTGGCTTTAAAGGGCGGCACTAGAATCCCAGAATCCTTGAGTATGCACAACAAAGTGTTTTATAACCACCCCAATGACTCCAGAATATGCCTGTGTTCAGATGTTCCTTTTCTCAAAAGGACATTGGTCTTTCTGGATTAGATACCTGTATGTGCCTGCACTTACCGGGCCAAGCTTACCTGATATGGCTGTCGAAAAATCAAACCAGGCTCTGGTTGCAGGTGGCCACAGCAAGACTAAGACTGTGGCAATTTTATTGAGAGCAATTAGACTTTTATACCCTTATCAGAAGCAGAATATAGTGACAATTGCCAGGATCAATACAGTTGTTGTTTGCTAGAATACTACATTGTTTGAAAGCTATACAGGGTACACAAGAATAATGTCTAAGACCAATTGTCCTGTTGTACTTCCATGCTTCCTTCACTTCTAAAGGAATATACAGAGAAACCCAAAGCTGCCTGAATGCGTCACTGCCTGAGGGAGTGCCTTGGATCCTCAGGAACCAAGTGAAAGGCACACAGTGCCTCAGGAGCAGTGGACTCTAACCTATGACACACACCTCTCAAGGCAGCTAGGCCAGGCCAACTCCTTGCAGATGCCCATTATGCTTCAGAAGATTGCCAGTGGACCTGCCTTCAAAGACCCCTGCCAAGATCCCAGGATCCCTAAGGAAGATGTGTAGATGGTCCCTTATGTAAGAATTGACACCCTCCCCCCCCCCCCACACACACAGTGCCTTCCAGAGTTTTTCAGGTCACACACATGGCTTTCATCCTGAAAACACTCCTCCCTATCCATGATCAAAGAGGTCTCCAACTACTCTGGCAGGCTCTCTGGCCCCTTCCCTTGTTAACAATTCTGGTCACAGATTAAGACCCAGAGTTCTTGTGAAATGCTCAACCCAGTCTACAGTCACATGACTCTTAGGTGTGTATTAGCTTCCTGGGACTGTTAACACAAAGGACAAGAACTGGCTGGCTTAGAGCAAGAAAAATCAACTTTCCTTGGGTGTAGAGGCGGGAAGTCCAAAACCCAGGTGTGTATTGAGCCAGGGTGCCTAAGATTCTAAGGCAGGATTTTTCTCTGCCTCTGCCAAGCACTCCTTGGCTCATGGCCTCCTTCCTATCATGCCCCGTCCGTGCTTGCTTGTGTCCAGATGTTCCTCATATCCTAAACAAATCAGCCTTCCCGAATTGGTTGACCACCATACTTAAGGGGATATGCTCACTGGCAGAATGGCCTTCAAAGACAACTTTAGAGTTCGTAAAGAGTTTGAGGCAATTCCAAAGGTGTCTTCAATAATCCTGTTTCCAAGTAGGGCTGTACTCTGGGGAACACTGTTCAGTCTGTAACATCCACTTATAGGGAAAACTCCCCTGGCATAAGCTTTTTGAGCTTTATTATAATCTGTTTTATTATGGTTAGCTAACCTCCATCCTTATTGAAGGAATGTGATCTTTTTCCCAAGGAAAATGGTAAAATAAAAGAAAAACACTGTAAAAGTAAAAATGACAGCTGTGTGACAAGAAGGGATTACACACACAGTTTATGAACTCTGTCTGAACTGAGCTCCGAGATGCCAACTTTCTTCCCATTATCTTAATATCTTAGTTACCTTTCAAGTGTTCTCCAGTGCTGCACGATCCTCCGATTGACAAACTCCAATGTCAAGTGTCTAATGTCTTTTACTTCTTCACAAGGAGTGGCTGGACCTGAAGACATTCCATACTGTTTACTCACCTTGCAATGGGAAGGCTTCTTTTGTGTATTTTAATTTGATTTACATATTTTAAACATTATAAACCTTAAAAAGACTTCTTGATATTTTGTGTCATTAGCATGTTTTCAGACATGTTCATAGCTTACTCTTTTTATTTAATTACTATATTTTAAATTTTAATTATTGTGGGGTAGGTGGGTGGGTACAAGCCTCATGGTGCATGTGTGGAGAGCAGAGGACCTACTACTATGTGGAGGCCAAGGACTGAACTTAGGTCATCAGGCTTGGCAGTCACTGCCTTTACCCTCTAAGCCTGTTTTATCTTCTAAGCCATCTATACTGGCTGGTTTTGTGCGTCAGCTTGACACAAACTGGAATTATCACAGAGAAAGGAGCCTCCACTGAGGAAATGCCTCCATGAGATCCAGCTGTAAGGCATTTTCTCAATTACTGATCAAGGTGGGAGTGTCCCATTTTGAGTGGTGCCATCCCTGGGCTGGTAGTCCTGGGTTCTGCTGAGCAAGCCAGGGGAAGCAGGCCAGTAAGCAGCACTCTGCCATGGCCTCTGCATCAGCTCCTGCCTCCAGGTTCCTACCCTGTGTGAGTTCTATGCCTGACTTCCTTTGTTGATGAACAGCAATGTGGAAGTGTAAGTTGAATAAACTCTTTCCTTCTTGATTTTCTTCTTGGTCATAATGTTTTGTGTAGAAATAGAGACCCTGATTAAGACACCATCTATTAACTCACTTTTATTTCTTGGGAGAAATGGGCTTGCTATATATCACTGGTGAGCCTGGAACTTGCTGTATCATTCAGGTTGCCCTCAAACCTGCGGTGATCCCCTGCTCTCCTTCCTGAGTGCTGAAATTACAACAAACCCGCTCAACTCCTTCCAGACTCCTCCATATCTCCTTCCAACTTTATGTCCTCTCTTTGTAGCTCACTGGGTCAAATTAGTTCTACCTGGTTGTGCATGGGTGTGGACATCCACTGGGATATAACCAAGCTGTCAGGGCCACAGTCCTAAAGAAAGCTGACAGTCTCTTCCCAGGTAAATGTCACGATAAAAAGCTCAATGTTTTCATGCTAATGAGTGCATGTGTGAGTGCGTGCATGCATGAATGTGTGCGTGTGTGTGTGTGTTGGGGTACTGACTGCTTTTCTTTTCATTGCAGGTCCTGTGAAGGCAACCAAGCTGCTGTGAGCTCATGAGTGCAGTAGCCCAATCATGTTCAGAAAAACTGGATTTAGTCCTCTCAGACCTCTGGCTGGTACTGCAACGTTCCCTGGGCCTTGGAAGGAGGGAGTATGGCAGCCCCCACCCCTTGTTCCTCACCTTTCCTCACTTCATCTTTTCATCTGGGATGATCAGGAATATAAAAGCAAAACACCAACATAAAAGAAAAGTTGGCATTCTTTCTGTATATTGACAAATTCTTACCCCCACCCCCACGTGTTTAGCAATGTCTTTTTTCTTCATCTACTAGAGTGGACACTGTTTTAGAGTTTTAGACCAACCTCTGTCCCCCATCCACCCAGACCTTTTCTCTAATTATTTTTGGAAAGGTGGCCACTCTAAGCTTTTCAGCTGTCCTCCTGAAAGTGCTAGATGCCCTAGGGACTGTGCTACCCTCAGGTTCACCCCTCTGGGATTATCCTCTAGTCCTGTAAGAGTCCGTAAACTTGCAGTCTAGAATTCTCCCTTCTCCCCAATCCTGGATTATAGGTGTGTACCTTCACTTCCAAATGCTGGGATTATGAGTGTGTCAAAGCATGTGTGACTCACATGGCCTCTTTCAAAAACTTCTTTATTCATTTCTGGATGCCTGGTGTATCATACACACACACACACACACACACACACACACACCCCAGATTCAGTCCTCTGTCCCTATGTCCCTCCAAGTGCATTTTGTGATGCTTAGTTTTTGGTCAACCTGACACAAGCTAGAGTCATCTGAGAAGGGACCACTATTGAGAAATGCCTATAGGCAAGCCTGTGAGGCATCTTCTTGATTAATGATTGCTATGGAAGGGCAATGCCACCCCTGTGTGGTGCCGCCCCTGGGCTGGTGGTCCTGAGTTGTACAATAAGGTAAACTGAGGAATCCAGGAGAAGCAAGCCAATAAGCAATGTTTCTCCATGGTCTCTGCTTCTGATTTCTGCCTCTAGACTCCTGCTTTGACTTCCCTCCATGATGGACTGCAACCTAAGAGGTGAAATAAACCCTTTCCTCCCCAGGTTGCTTCTGGTTCTGGGGTTTATCAGAACAATAGGAAGGACATTAAGACACATGTACCCTTCATCAACATGCGAGTCACTCATCAACGTGCCGCTGGCTGAGAACAGACATGGCTGCCAGGAGGCTGCATGATCAGCAACCTAGTGCCCAACGGCTGAACCAATTTCTCCAGCTCAGTTCAAGCCCTTGCTCTCTGAGTCAGGTGTTCAGTCAGATTCCATCAGTGTGTGTAGTGTACCTGTTGTGGAATGCCCTCCTCAGAGCATGACAGCCACCATCTTCATCTAAGCAGCTGCGAGAACTTGGAACCTCCCCCCGCCCCCCAGCCCCTGACCTGGAGATCGGACCTGTTTATTGATATTCTCTTATAGAAGGATGGAGCAGGGACAGTCATTGGATTCTCATCTCAATTCTGGCCCCTCCCTCTTGTAACCCTACTAAGTAATTCCGCCCTAATTCCATGTGGTTTCCAGAGGTGCTAGAGTAGTAGCCTATTGAAGATTAGCTGAAGGGGATCCCATTTACACAGAAGTCGGCCATGCTGGGGTAAGAATTTGCAGTAGTGCAGCTGCTCTGGGGCCACCCACATTCCTGTAGGGTACCCCTCCCCAGGCTCTGTAACTAAGTCTGATAAACTCATTGGTCCCCAAGCTTGATTTCAGGGGAACTGTAGTTTGTTGGTGTGCTCTGTGAAGTAGGTGTGGATATTTGTTTATGCCTCACCAGGGAAAGAGCTGTGGAAACAATATGTAAATGTAACTCTTCCTGCTGATGTATGACCAAGGTACCCTGTAAGCATGGGAAAGAGATAGTCAAACACAAGAACCTAAGCCACAACTTAGGACTAAGAGGCACAGTAAAAGTCTCCTAAACATCTCCAGCACGAATCTTTAAAACTGCTCTGTGTGACTCCAATGTCAGGCCAAGAGAGTCTGGAACTAATTCTATTGCTCTTGGCTAGATTGGTTAGGATGAACGTCTCACAGGAGTTCATGGTTGTGCCGCCTACATCTAGTCTCATCTTTTCTTACAATGTCGATGCCACACCCATGAGTGCCTTGCAAGAAGAATAAGCTGGGCCTCTGCCATCGTGGACTTCCAGCTTTGGTTGAATGTGGACAGGAGAAGGTGGAAGTCCGCAGATTCATGCAGAAGTTGAACGGGAAGTCTGTTGGGACCAGAGCCCATTTTGGTTCCTTGACTTCTTTGCGAGACAAGAGTGCTAGCAATACAGGGACCCATTCATGCAGGAGGTAGAGCAAGAGACCCCAGCAGCTGGGAAATAGGGTCACAGGGCTGATTCCCTGCGGATTCTGGAGTGTGTGTGTGTGTGTGTGTGTGTGTGTGTGCAAAGCAGAGGAGAAGTGAAGGCTTCCAGGCTCCAGATAAGGCCTCAAGTCCCCCAGCACGCACGTTCCCCTGCGTCCACAGCCTCCAGCAAGCGGCAAGCCCCCGCATCCTCGCAGCCAAGGCAGCCCGGGGCGCGAGGCCCCAGGCGCAGCAGCTCCTCGCAGGGCGGAGGGCGGCGCGAGGGAGGGAGCGAGGGACTGGAAAGGCGAGCGAGCTGCCTCAAATGCCTGGAATAATTCCGCTTCCGTTTGGAAAGCCGCAGCCTCAGTCCCGCCGCCGCTCGCCGCGGCCGCCCAGCTCCAGCTCCACGTCCCGCCGCCATGGCCACATCCCCACAGAAGTCGCCTTTGGTCCCCAAATCTCCCACTCCCAAGTCGCCTACGTCCCGCAAGAAGGATGACTCGTTCTTGGGGAAACTCGGAGGGACGCTGGCCCGGAGGAAGAAAGCCAAGGAAGGTAGGAACAGCCGAGGCCGCGGGCGCTGCAGGGATCTGGGATCCTCAGAGTGGGGGAACCCCCTGGCAGTGCCGGAGCGCGCCTCTCAATGTCCCCATGTCGCCTCCCAGGCCCCAACCTGGTCGGTGTCATCGTTGGGCCACAGGCGGAGC
Source organism: Rhynchomys soricoides (assembly GCA_019843965.1). NCBI lineage: Eukaryota > Metazoa > Chordata > Mammalia > Rodentia > Muridae > Rhynchomys > Rhynchomys soricoides. The sequence continues at coordinate 3,729,015 of JADRCH010000134.1, forward strand.
CCTGGCTTTGGGTGGCTGTTGTCCCAGGGTCCAGGCCCAGCCAGCCGGTCCCCTACGCTCTCCGCTAGGCCGCTGTCCCCGCCCTCTGCGCGCCCGAGGACTGGCATTTGCCAAGTTTCTGCTGGAAAGTTTTCTCGGGCACCGTCACTCCCCGCTCTCAGCCTTCATTGGTCTGCTGCGCCTTCGTTTCCTGGGCGCCTTCAGGTCTTTTACTGCAGCGGCACTGGCCTCCTTAGATCTCTCGCGGGCCCCCGGGCTTGTGTGGACAGTGATTTGTATAAAATGTTATTTGACTGTTGAGGTTGGGGGGCGGAGGGGTTGGGAAATGGTGACATAAACTCACTACACCTAAGAACTGCGACCCTGCTGTGAACCCGGACATTCCATTCCAAGTTTTATTTAAAAACAAAAACAAAAACACCACGGTGAATTGCAGCAATCTCAGGTTTTGTGTGTGTGTGTGTGTGTGTGTGTGTGTGTGTGTGTGTGTTTCCCAGAATAGTTTTTGTGTAAAGTACTTGTCCCGTAGTTTGCAGTTTGCAACCTGCTTTTGGGTATATGAAATGAAGTGATGGTTCTCAAAATTCAATGTGGCCATAGGTGTGTGAATAAAAAGGGTTTAAAATGTTTACCTTTTTGGCAGTGCTGGGATTGAATTTAGAGGGCCTTGGGTCTACTACATGAGCTCCATGGCTTGGTTCTCTTCTCTTTTGAGACTCTTAAGTTGCATGGGCTAACCTTGAGCTTAGTCTGTGTAGCCCAGGCAGGACTTTGTGGTCCTCCTGCCTTAGCTTCCGAAGTATTTAGGATTACAGGCCTGCCCAATTTGGTGTTGATTGATTGTTCTTTTCTGTGGTACTGGAGGTTGATCTTAGGGCCTCAGTGATGTTAGGCAAGTGCTCTGCCAACCACTGTGTTATAGCCCAAGCTGATCATTTCAGGAGATTACTTTAGTAGGTCTGAGGTGATGAACTAGGAAATGTCTCACGTTCTTAGTCTTCTGAAGTATGGAAACCACTTTGGTGTTTAATTAGCAAACTCAATGCATGAGCTAAGTATCTGTTGTCTAGATTGTGGCATGAATCTACAAAACACCTCACCCCAAAATGACTGTTACACCTAGTTCCCCCTTATTTCTAAGGGAATTCTGGATGCTCAGTGGATAGCCAATACTATGAGCCATTCTGAGCCTGATAATATGGTGTGCTTTTCCCTGGACATGTCTATGGTAAAGTGTAACTTGTATGTTAGGCACAGTAAGAGGTTAACATGGCTGAGCTGAGATGGCTCAGTGGGTAACTGTACTTACCATTCCAGACTGGTGATTTAGATCCTACATAAGGTGGAAGAAAAAAGCTGACTCCACAAAGTTGACCTCTGACCTGTGCCAGAATACCCACATACATGCATCATACACACACAGTAACGATAATAATAACAACAGATAGTACATAGTATTACAAGCATTGCCTTGAGACAGTCAGGATGATACTTGAGTCAATAACAAAGATGACTACTAAGTTACCAAGGCCGTGAATACAATGTGTATCCACAGGACTCCTATCCCAGTCAGGAAGGTTTGGACTGAAGCAAAATTTCATCATGCTAATTAGAATGGTGTGCAACATAAAACTTAGGAGTTATTTCTGAAATTTTCCATTCAGTATTTTGCAACCACAGTTGGTCATAGGTCTCTGATACCACAGAAGATGTGGGCAGGTGTGTTGGTAAACCATTGACTGGTATACTGTGGATGGCTGATCATGAGATCCTAGCTTGGAAGTCTTTTTTTCTAAATTGTGTTTCTGGTAGGCTTCATCCACCTGATGGATGGCAGCTCAGAATTATTGAATCTCATAACTGGCCTGCAGTGCTCATCCCACTGTTAGCGCCTTTGAGAAACGTTTTTATTGGTCCAAAGATTACCAGTGTGTATCTGATACTCTCTTGGAATCTGATGTGACAGTTTACCCTTTTGAAATAGATTGTACTACTTTCTGGAGTCTTCTCTTGATCAAGCCCAATATCTGCTATCCCTGCAGCTAGTCCTTGGGGACATGATCTTAAGGCTCTCTGGCATCCTGTCTTTTCCGTTCAGCAGAGCCCTGAGGAAATGGAAGGTCAACTTGGATGGGATCTTGAAAATAATTAATGAAAGAGCGTAGAGAGTGAAATCCTGAGAAATGGAAGTTGTTTGACATGAGCCAGCCCTGTCAAGGACCAAGGCCGTGGACCCATGGGAAGCTGGCAGAGCTTCTTCCCTACATCAGACTCGTCGTGATGGCAAAGCCTTCCTCTGGTCTGAGTGTGCATGTTGACAGTGTGCACAAGTATGAGTGTTATAAACAATTGGCCAGTGTGTGCAGAAACTAGCATCTGAAGCATCCTCCTCCTAGATGCTTAAGCCTGAGACTGTCACCTACAGATACCTCCTACCAAGCCTGGCCAATCCTCTTCCCCTGTGTTGTCCATAAATGACGTGCTGAAGTTCTGAGTCACTGCATAGTTGGTGCCACTCCACCAGACTGTGCTCAGCCCACCTGACCCCAGCTTTTCTGTGCATGTGTCTGCGAGTCTGTTCTTTCTTCATTCCTTTGACAACTTCAGCCAGGTTTCTGTGACCCCAAGCAGTGTGCATTGCAGTTATTTACAGAGCCACAGGCAACACAGAGCCAAGAAGGGATACTACAAGAGGAGGCATGTCCAACCTCTTCATGTTGTGACGTGATATCACCTACGAAATTGATAATCAAAAGCCATCATTGAGTTACCCCTCACCAAAATTTCATAGAGGTTTCAAAATGTTTTAAGTGGGTTTATGATTTTGTGTCAGACAGCATTGACAGCCATCCTTGGCTATGTGTAGCCGGAAGGCCACAGGTTGGAGGATTGATAATAGGAAGAAGCTGTTGCTACTCCCCTCCATGCCTAAAGGGGCAGGAAAGGTAACTGGAACCCACTGAGCTGGAGTCTTGGTTGTTTTAATTTTTTAAATATTTATTTTTATTAAATTTATTTATTCACTTTACAACCCAATATCAACCCTTCCTCTCCTCCCAGTACCCCCTCACATAAGTCCTCCCCCCATTTCCCTTAGATGGGGAAGCCCCCCTCTGGGTGTCAACCCACCCCCCATCACTACTCCCTCCCCTCCCCACCCTATACATGAAGTTGCTGAGGGACTAGGCAGATTCCCTCCCACTGAGGCCAGGCAAGGCTGCCAGTTTAGGGGTGTGGGCTCCACAGGCTGGTAGGCAGGCAGGCAACAGACTCAGAGACAGCCCCCGCTCCAGTTGTTTGGGGGACCCGCAGGAAGACCAAACTGCTCATCTGCTACATATGTACAGGGGGTCCTAGGTCCAGCCTGTGCTCACTCTTTAGTTGGTGATTCAGTCCCAAGGGTCCAGTTTTTTTTTTGACTCTGTTGGTTTTCCTGTGGAATGGATGTTCTCTTTGGGTCCCGAGCTCCATCTAATGTTTGGGTGTGAGTCTCTGTATCTCTAACCATTGGCTGTTGGGTGGAGCCTCTCAGAGGACAGTTATCCTAGGTTCCTGTCAGCAAGCATATCGTAGTATCATTAATAGTGTCGAGGACTGGTTCTTGCCCATGAGATGGGTCTCAATTTGGGGCAGTCATTGGTTGGCCATTCCCTCAGACTCTGCTCTATCTTTGCCCCTGCATATCTTGTAGGCAGGACACATTTTGGGTCAAAGGCCTTGTGAGTGGGTTGCTGTCCTTATCCTTCCACTGGGAGTCCTGCCTGGCTACAGAAGTGGGCACTTCAGGATCCATATCCTCCACCACTAGGAATCTCAGCTAGAGTCGCCCCCTTAGATGCTCTAGGGCATCTCCCCATCCCAGGTCTTTGGCAATCCTAGAGATTGCCCCTGCCCCCCCCCAGCCAATCTCCCTTCTCTCTCCCCTGCTCTCCCTCCCCATCCCCATCCCCTCCCCATCTCCTCTTCCATCCAGTTCCCACCTTCCATCAGCCTCCAGTATCTATTTTATTTCCCCTTCAGAGAAAGCTTCAACCATCCTCCTGTGGGTTCTCCTTGGTTTGTTTTTCAATTTTAAAAAATAAAAATATGTGTGTGTGCTTTGTTTGCATGTCTGTCTATGGTGCAGGTTTTCGTGGTACTGACAAAGGCCAGAAGAAGGCATCAAATCCCCTGGAAATGGAGTTAGAGACAGTTATGAGCCACCATGTGGGTGCTGAAAAAGCAAACTTGGGTCCTTCATAAGAGTATCAAGTGCTCTCAACCTCAAAGCCAACTCTCCAGCTCTTGATTTTGTTATTGGTTTTTGTAGTGCTGGGACTCAACCTAGGGCTTTGTACATGCTAAGCAAGGTCTGTAGCACCGTGGGCTGGCTTGTCCCCTCCCTGTGCCCTGTACATGTATATGGTATATGTGTAGGAATATGTTCATGTTCGAGTGTGTGTGGACCAGAGGCCAGTGTTGAGTACCTCCCTCATTTGCTTTCCACCTTTATTTATTTATTTTATTAGCGTGTGTGTTCCCAAGACGTGTGTGTTAGGGAGCACTCAGGTGCCATGGTGCCTAACGTTGCTTAACAGTTTTGTTTACCAGCCAAGCCATTTCAACAGCTTTACACCTTACTTCTTAGAGACAAGTCTCTTCTCTCAGTGTCCCTAGCACTCACTGACTAGGGTAGACTAGCTGGCCGTCAAGCCTTCCCTAATGCTGGGATTGCAGCTACACACTGTAGTGTCTGCTTTTTAAGTGGATGGTGGGGGTTGTCATGTTTGTGTAGTAAACACTTGACCGAGTCATCTCTTCAGACCTCCTAGCCCTCTTTTTGCTTACTTTTATTTTGAAACTGGATATCATTTCAGGTTGGCCTTGAATTTTTAATCTTCCCTTGAGCAAGCAGGATTACAGTTATGTGTTCCAGGACTAACCTGCAAGGGCTTTCGGACAGGAACTGTAGCCATTAGGGACACTGTTAGGAATATGCTCAGAAGGGGAGAGGGTGGAGCAAGGACTCGTGTTCTTTCTCATCCTTGAACTTGAAAGGATACAGCTGGGCAAGAAGACTGAAGGAGACAGAATGTGGGGACGGGCTTCCAAAGGAGAAAAGGGGAGGATAGAGGGGGCCTGGTGGACCCCATCGGAGTTGTCTCCCTTTTTCTAGCAAAAACATAGAGCTCCATTAATATAGCCATGGGGCCACCCGTACCACACTGTCTCTGTGAGCTTGTTTGAGGATAAGTCCTGCCCTTCCATTCTCAATTGAGGATTTTGAAACCAGATCTTACTCATATTTCTGTGAACTATAAACCCCGAATTCTTTTCAGTCCATTAGTGAATCCAAGGAGCATAAATGGTCAAATAGGAGCACACATGGCTTCTGACAGGGCTGGCCACCATCACTGCAGCTGCTTCCTGCTGCCCAGGGATGGTTCTACAAGACAGTCAAAGAAGGCTTGAGGCTGGTGTAATAATGACTGTTGTTGGTTAGTGTGTGCCCATGACCCACAAGCCCTCAACTGTAATAAGGTTGGGCTGGGTCTCGATCTACATCATGTGTGAGTTCACAACTTTGTGCTATGCAGAATCTGCCTTCTATTTCCCTCCCATTCTTTGCGACTCCTCAGAATCATGTGCTGACATGTAGTTTGATATGCTGACAAACTACTGTAGGGCCTCAGCATGGATGTCTCATGGGACCACCCTTCATCATTTGATACCTGTTCTGTCCCACTCTACGACACAAAGATTTGGAAGATATGATGTGTGTTGGAATATTTAGGTCAATAATTTCTATAAAAATGTCTTCCTAAGGATACTTACTACATACATCATAGAATAAGTCTCATTTAGAAGACATCAAGTACGTTTCCATGTTTGTGTTTTATTGTTGACAGAACTGGAGATCAAACCTAAGGTCCCTGCATTCAGGACAAACATTCTATCACCAAGCTATAACCCCAGGCTAATGTACTGGGTTTTTGAGACAGGTTCTCATGTAGCTCAGGCTGGCCTTTAACTCCCTATATAGCTGAAGATGAACTGGAACTTCTGATCCTTTTGCCTCCACCTCCCAAGTTCTGGGATTATAGGAGTGTACCACTACGCTCAGCCATTCCTCTGTGTGTGTGTGTGTGTGTGTGTGTGTGTGTGTGTGTGTGTGTATTTTAAGTAAAACAGTAAAACAGACAAGGGTCTAGGAAGGTGGTTCAGCAGTTGCTCTTCCAGAGGGCCAGAGTTCAGTTCTTTATACCCACATAGTAACTCGCAACCGTCTGTAACTCTATTCCCAAGGGATTTAATGCTCTCTTCTGGCTTCTGCAAGCACCAGGCATGCATGTAGTATCTAGACATGTGTGTATGATATATGTATATCATGCATATATACACATTCTAAAAAATTAAAAACTGTCGTGGGAAATACTAAAAAATGAAATCTACATGTTCCCGAGCTAGTGCTGGCACTGCCCGGCCGCAGAGCTCCAGCCGGGTGCTCTCAGCTTGGCCGTCTCTCTGTGCCAGAGCTCCTGAGTCCCTTGGTGGATCTCTGCCTCCAGACCCACACAACAACTGCCCACCCTATGGTCAGCTGTCACAACACCCAATTACCCTGTAGAATTAAAACGCTTAAGCTTATAGTTAACCAATCAGATTTAGGAACGTTTCGAACCACTGGTCTAGGTGGAGATGTAGCCACATGTATTTAAATCCATAAGACTGAGTGGGATGATCAAGTCTGGTTATAAAATAGAAGAGGTCCAAGGGCTGAGGCCTGTGGGTTCCCCACATTCAGAAACTGGGAGATGAGGAAGACTGAAGAGACCAGGAACAATAGGAAAACCTGGGAAGTATTGAATCTCGAGCCCAACCAGAGCGCCAATTGTGTTTGCTATTCAAGTGACTTCTCTGGTCAAGGCCTCCTTTACCGATTCTGCTCCTGACTCTGCCTAGGATCCTAGAGACATTCAGCATTCTTCAGCTTCCAAATCCTTAAGTCATCTCTGGTACCTTGTTCTCTCTGAATTTGCTCCTGGTGTCTCTCCACTTCTCAGAGCCCTCCTCTAGCTGCTTCTCTGTACAGTAGCCTGTAGTCATCTTTCCTGCCCCACCCCCACACCATTACCTTCCCTGCTCCCTCACCTACCATCTGCCCATTAATGATTCTTGAATATCTCCAATCCTGACCTTTCACCCATGTTCCTAATACATTTGCCCACTGGGATATTTTATGGATTCCCAATTTGACATGCCAAGTGGAATTATTTGTTCTACTGTCACCAATTCATGGCCACTCTTTCATCATTTATCAGCCACAGAAAGCTGCAATGTGTCAGCTACTTTCTATTTCAGAAGTCAATGACTTCTATTTAAGGGTCAAACAGTAAATATTTGACACTGAACCTGAAGTTTGCATAATTTTCTCTTTCTTTTTTAGCCATTTAAAAAATATCAAATGCGCTGGGCAGTGGTGGCGCATGCCTTTAATCCCAGAACTCGGGAGGCAAAGGCAGGCGGATTTCTGAGTTCGAGGCCAGCCTGGTCTACAGAGTGAGTTCCAGGACAGCCAGGGCTACACAGAGAAACCCTGTCTCGAAAAAACAAAAACAAAACAAACAAACAAACAAACAAAAATATCAAATGCTTTCTCAGTACTAAGGCTGTGCAAAACAGATAGCAGGCTGTGTGGAGTCATGGACAGCAGATAGTTAGCCCAGGCCCAGCCAACTCTCCTGTGATTCCACCGTCTAGACATTGTGACTTTCCGCTCGGCCGTCAAAGGCCCTTTGCCTTCTTTTAGGTGAATTGTTTATTTTCAGAATTCTACCTGGGTTTTTGGTTGGTTGGTTTTTGTTGTTGCTGCTGTTATTGTTGCTTTGGATTTTTGTTTGTTTGCTTGCTTGCTTGCTTTTGTTTTGTTTTTTTTTCTTGTAGTGCACACCCATCTCTGGTCTGTTTTTCTTCTTTCTTTATTCTTTGGCCAATATATTGTCTTGTTTTGGTTTGGTTTAGTTTTTAGGATCTCACTGTAGAGTCATGCCTGCCTTGGAACTTTAGGTGATCCCTCCTGTCTTTGCCTACCAAGTGTTGAGATTGCAGGTATGGGCCACCATGCCTGAAAATATGTTCTCTAATCCCCTCCCCAAGAGTCATTTATTTTTATTTATGTCTATGAGCTTTCTGTCTGTGTGAATGTGTGTGCATCATGTGTAGGTACATGCCTGGTGCCCACAGAGGTCAGAAGAGCATGTTGGATCCCTTTGAACTAGAGTTACAGGTGGTGTGAGCCTCCATATGAATGCTGGGAACCAACATGGGTACTCTGGAAGCTCAGCCGGTGCTCCTAATCACCGCGCCTTCTCTCTAGCCCCTGATTTTTATTTTTGTAAATTTTAAATGTAAAGGGAATTTCTCCCCAGGACAGAGTTCTCTGTATTCCAGGCTTCATTTTTTCCCCTCTTCCTTTATTCTCAGCAAGCATCCTTCATTCCCTAAGCACATCCTGTTCTTGTGTTCTCACCTTGGGGCTGGAGAGACGGCTCAGCCGTAAAGCCTGGACTCACAACAAAAATGCCACATTCTTCGTGCCTGTTCACCTACTACTTGACATTTCTAAAAAAGACCTTCTCTAGTCAATAAACTATTCATTCACTCATTAAGACCCAATCCAAGGGGCTGAGAACATCACTTGCTTGGTAGAGTGCTTGCCTGGCAGACATGAACCCCTGGGTTCAATCTCCACACCACGTATGTAGAACAGGCATGGTGATGTGATGTGGCCCTGCAGGCCCAGCGTTTGGGAGCTAGAGGCAAGAGAGCCAGAAATCCAAGATCATCCTCTGCTAAATAGCAAGTTCAAGACTGTCTTAGGGCGTATGAAAATTAACTAACCACATAAAGTCAGATGATTTCCCTTTTGCATGTCACTTAGAGCACTCTGAAGATGATGGGATGCTCTTCCTTCTGTGCACCAGAGCCTCTGGCTTACCACTCTGTCGTGACACCAGGCACATTCCATTCAGCCCCCTTGTCTGTGAGTGGAACCCACGTCGGGGAGTCTTCTCTCTGTAGCCCCGCATAATATTTAACACACATCAGTTTTGGGGTTGGTTGGTTGGTTGATTGGTTGGTTGGTTTTGTGGGATGAATTTCCCCATATTTACCTGGTGAAAATTTCCATAACTAACAGGTTGCATAATCACAGTCAGTTGCTTCTCTTTCCTGGTGGTGTTTGCCCATTTCTAAAATTAGGGGATTAGGCTTGAATAACCTCTGGGGGCCCTCACAGCCCTTCTATGATTTCTGAGCTCTGATTTCACCAGGCTTCTCTCAAACTGCATTTTATTGTCTGCATGGGGTGGTCTGGGAATTACATCACCACCAAGATCTTTCTTTCCTTTGCTAATGAAGGCACCTCTGTGTCAGGAGGAGATGGAGAGCTGATAAGTGGGCTCCAGCCCAAGGACACCTCCATATTAGGGATCATTCTTGTCTCCTGGAATATCTTTATTTGGTTAACAAGCATGGTTCATAATTATGTTTCAGCCATTAGTACTGGAGACAAGATGGAGTCTTTCTGTAGACATTGGTGGGCACTTAAAACCTCTACTCCCTGTTGTAGATAAATAGCCAATGTTTGAAGAAAGCCGTACAACAAATTCAATATTAAATTACCTTTAAAGGTAAAAATAAAGTACTTTTAAGAGCCAGGTGTAAACTTTTGTGCAGTGTCCAGTATGTTGTGGAGCCCGAATCCAGAAAGAGATCCAGGTGAGGGTTTCCCCTGAGGACAAGAGCCCTGGATATGGAGCTTCCTAACCCTGGGCCTTGGTGCTCACCAATCACGGTCCTCTGTTTCCCCTGCAGATGCCAGGCAGGCAGGAGTTGTGTGTGTTCTGATCACATTTATGTCCCAGGCATCTGTCCCAGGCATCTGTCCCTGGCATCTATGATAGCACAGAGTACCCAACACCCTGTCCATAAAGCGTGTCTTGACTGGATCAAACCATCATTGGGCAGCTTGTTCCCATCAAGGAAGTCCCCAGTTTACTTCAAATTCTCTTATAATCTTGGGTAACTTTTCTTGTCCCTGGATTCTATCTAGATTTCAACTTTTGGTATGTGTGTTTAGCTTGTGAAAATCCTTCCCCTTTCTCTCCCTAGGAATGTATCTTCTTTGTGGGAAGACATTCTCAGTAAGTCCTATTATTTGGCAGACCTCTAGGAGCAGAGACCAAGTCCTGGGGTATGTGGATACCCTAGACATGGATATGTCCTAGGGTATGAAGGATACCCTTCATGTGTAGCATGAAGGAGGGGGGGCTGGGAAGGCTTCCTCTGAGTGGCTCTGTACAAGTTCATGTCGGCACACTTAAATGAAGGACTGAGATATAGTAGCTCACTGGCAAGACTAGGGGGCAGGGAGCAGTATGACAGGCAGACCAGACCTTTCTAAGATTCAGAATTAGTTCACCACAGCCTCCTCCCATCCCATGCATCCTTTCTTGTCTGTCTCAACATTCTTTCACTGAAGTGCAAAGCTTAAGGAGCTGCAAATGAACCAAGGGCAAGGCCACCATGTCACCCCTCAGCAAGAGTCCGGCCTATCAATTAATCATGACAGCTAATTAGGTGGTGAGGCACCAGCCTGTAACCCCAGCTACCTGAGTCTCAAGCTCAGGTACTGCCTATTGTACTTTGAAAGACCAGTCTCAAAATAAAACAATAATTCAAGGCTAGCCTGGTCCAGGACAGTCAGGGCTACACAGAGAAACCTGTCTTGAAAAGCAAAAACCAATAGGGAGGTGACCAAAAGGGCCCAAACGAACCATGGCAAAGCTCACAGGTATCTGGAGGAAGTGGGGCAGCTTGGAGTTCTGTTCCCCAAGCACTAATCACTGCCTTTTGAGATAGTGTCTCTCGTTGTCAGAACTTGCCAAATAGTCTAGGCTAGCTGGCCAGTGAGCTCTCCAAGGTTAGAATTATAAACACATGCTATCACACCATTTGGGCTTTTACTGATATATGTGAGTTCTGGGGATTGAATTCAGGTCTTTGTGCTTGCAAGAAAGCACTTGACTGAGCCATCTCCTCAGCTCCCTTCTATTGACAAGTGGGTTATGCAGGTGTCCTTCATCTGGGACAGGAGTTAACCATCAGATGTATCACATCTGCTGCGGACTTGAGCCTGCTGGAGCACATGTCTATCACACCCCGTACCTCAGGGAGTGTTTCTGGGAGTCATTTGGTAGCAGATGTGACCAGAGCACTTACTAACACCACTGCTTTCTGCAGTCAGGAATGAAGCTCTGCACAAAGTACAGCTGAGCTCCTGGGGGTGACCACATTGGGCTAGAAATGGGCTGTTTCTACCAAGATGTGAACCCAGTCATGGGTACCCCATGACTCCATGATGCTCTCTCTCCACAACACCTTCATCGGTAGAATATTAAATCTGCTGATTGCAGAGTCCCCTGACTTCTCCATTCAGAGCCGTGATTCTACAGTCAACGTTTGCCTTGGCTTGCATGGCTATGGGGGCTGCAGGCAGCAAGAGGAGGTGGAAGGCGAGGCCCCAAGGCAGCAGGTGTGGGGATTCTGAACAGAGAATCTTAGTGTCTATCACATGCCTTGGTTCTTCTATTACTATCTTTCTTGTCACTGGGACAAAATACCTGGAGGAAGGAAGGAAGGAAAGAAGGAAGGAAGGAGGCTTAACTTGGCTCACAGTTCTAGGGTGCATTTGTTCGTGGGAGAGAGGGCCTGGCAGCAAGGGCGTGAGACAGACAGCCATCTCGCACCTGCAGTCAGGAAGCAGAGGGACACAATGCTGGCGCCCACCGCCTCCTTTTTATTCTGTTTTGGACCCTACCCCATGGGATGGTGCCACCCACATCCAGGATGGCTCTTTCCTGCTCTGCAAAAACCTTTCTGGACACATCTTCATAGATACACTCAGATGTGTTTCTATGGTGATCCTAAATTCAGTTAAGTTGACAGTAACGATTAACCATCACGACCTTGAATCAAGAGAGACTTATGGGAATCCAGGGCACAGTCTCAGACGCAGGGTACTGGGGACAAAGGCCAGCAGCAGGCTGGGCTCCTCACTGAGTAACAGCTTGAGCTGTTGATAACCACCACAGAATCACAATTTCACTGGCTCCATGAGGCCAAGAGGGTGTTCACGAAGGAACCCCCGCTTTTTGCCCTATTCACCCCGCACCCTCGCACCTCAGGCTTGGAAATAAACAGTTCTCTCTGCTGGAAGGAATTTTCCTATTTACCATAAGGCTGAGTACACATACACACCCTTCCTGGCTCTCAGCCCTGGTGGAGCAGACCTGCAGATGACAGGTAGTTAATAGTGACAGCTGGGAGAAGCCTGGGTAGCAGGAGCTGACAGTTTTGAGGCTGTTTGCAAAACACAGGGGGAGGGTAACCCAGTTCTAATGTAAAGCAAGTCTGAGGGTGTAGCTCTTTGCAGGGAGCTGTAGCTGCATCTTGGCTGAGGGTTGCAAGGCCTCATGGTGGGCTCGGTAGCCCCTCCAGTGCCTGTCCAGTCTCTCAGAGGAAAAATGACGCCTCACCTGCTTTTCCTCACTGCCCATCATTATAGCAAATTGCAAGGCTCCCTGATGACTCTGGAGGGGAAGATTGATTTGTTGCTTCTGATTGTCACTGTGCTAATGTGACAGGGTGATGGGCACCCAGATTCACGCCTAGTAATGGCCCTGCCAGAGGTGGATGTTAACACAATTGGGACCTGACACTTCAATAAATCGGGGACATTCTACCACAGAGATCAAAGTTCAGAATTGCTTAGATTGGTGTTGAAGCAGGTGGAGAAGAGGAGTCCAGGGGCCATGAAATTCATGGTTCGCAATTGACTTTCAGTTTGGAAGGCCTGACTGTCAGCTTTTCCAGTCTATGACATTAATTGAAGTCATTTGGGCTCCTGGCTACCTATCCCTTTCAGGATTGCTGGTTCTGGGAATTGAGATTCATGGTGTTCTTATGTGAAAAGAAAGAAATCTAACAGCCTCTTCTGAACCTCTGGGGTTGGAAGATTGTGTTTGATGGGGAGGAGGGAGGGAGTGTGATTGACAGGTTCCTCTCCTGCCTGGTGTGCTGGTCCCTCCCAAGCCACCCTTCTTGCCCAGACCTCTTAGCTTAGGACCTCTTGCCTTAACTTGCAGGCTCATTAGCCTGGGTGTCACGATGCTGTCATGCAGTAGGAACTTGTCTTCACACAGCTTCTCACGAGGTGGGAATGCATGTTTCAGGTGTCTGCTGAGAGTTCAAAGCCGGAGGAAAGACCGTCTGGTCCCTAGAGAGGGATGGCAATTTAAAAAAAAATCTATACTGAGATATAGCCCACCTTTAAATGGTGGTGTTCTGCGGTGTGTTTGCTGTTGTACAATCATTGCTGTAAGTTGTAGATGATTTCTCTTACCTTTCAGAAAACATCCCTGTGCCTGCTTCCCCATCCCTCTACCCCAGTCCACTCTTGGTTTCCATGGATTTGCTTTCTGTCCTGGATAGCTTTAAGTTCAACTTGACATAGTCTCAACTGAGGAATGGTGTGCATCAGATTGGCCTGTGGGCATGACTGGAGGATTATCTTGATTGTTAATTGATGTAGGAAGGTCTAGACCACCATGGGCAGTATCATCCCTAGACAGTGGTCCCCAACTGTGTAAGAAAGCAAGCTGAGTATAACAGCCTACAAGCCAGCTCGCAAGCAAAAATATACACAAAGTTCCTGTTTACTTCAGCTGTGAAGGGAGTTCCTTTGGCTAACGTGCTGGGTGGAGTAGCAAGCAGGCTTGCCTTCTGGTTCCTGCCTTGACTTCTCTCAGTGATATACTGTGACTTGGAAGTAGAAACTGAAATAAACCCTCTTTCCCCCTACGTTTTGGACAGAGTGTTTGATCATAGCAACAGAAAGAAACTAAACACCTGTTTTAGACATTGCTTGTAATTGTACAATGCGATTTTCTGTGTCTGATCTCTTAGCATAATAGTGTTAAGGTGACCACATATCAGCATGTGTCAGAATTTCATTTCTTTTTATGGCTGGGAATGATCTTTTGGATAGATATACTTATTCATCAGCTGATAGATGAGGGTTATTTTCATTTTTTTAACCTATTACAAATTAGCACTGTGAATTTTCACATGTAAATATTTGTATGACTATGTGTTTTCATTTCCCTTGGGTACCTAAAAAAGACATTGCTGGGTTGTATGGTAATCACCATGTTTGATATTTTGAGGAACTGCCAAGCTTTTCAAACGATCAGCAACTGGGTTGGGGAGGTTACTAGGTGGTTCCAGCGCTTGCTGTACAATCAAGGGGACCGAGGTTTGGACCCCTACAGCATACATAAATGCCAGGGGCATAGCCATTTACCTATAAGTTAAATCTTGGAAGGTAGAAGCAGGGAATCCCTGAGTAAGCTGGCTAGTGAGACCTAGCCAAAACAGTCGGTGACAGGTTTGACCATGAGACTGTCTCAAAGAATAGGGTGGAAGAGTGACAGAGGAAGATTCCCATCACCCTCTGGTCTCCTCACGTTGACACAAATGTGAATATGCACAGTGTATGCATGTGAACACGGACACACAGCAAACACATACATGTGCAAAAATGGTGGGTGGAGCTGTTCTCACCAACTGTGTATGAGGAGACCAGTTTCCTCGTCAACACTTGTTAGTGTCCATCTTTCCCATGATACCAGCCTTTGCTTTTATCTGTGTTTCCTTGGTGGCTGATTTGAGTAACCTTTCACATGGGGATGTCTAACTGGGCACAGAATTCATGAGTTAGCTGGAAAGCTGACCATTGAAGCTATCTCTTCTTCTTTACTTTTGACACTGGCGGAGGCACATTTCATCTTATAGAGTTAACATATTCCTGAAATATCTCGTTAAGCAAATGGTCATATGTTTCTGGCTTTCATCATTAAGCTACAGGTTGCTTGCCTGGCATATAGATAGCTTTGACCCCAAAGTAAAGATTAAAAATGTATACATGTAATGTATAGAACATTTTGATAACATGTGTTCCTTCGCTTCCTATGCCTATAATGAAATGCTTGAGATAATTAGCTTATAAAGAGAAAAGGTTTAGTTTGGTTTGTGGTTTTGAAGGTTTCGGTTCAAGAGTGGGCAGACCTACTACAGACCTACTCTGAGCTCTGAGTTGCTGCTAGATGTGCCAGGTGGTGATGATGGGGAGCTCATGGCCACCTTGTGGTTAAGAAGGGACGGGGTCCTACACTCTAGTGACCTGAGGATCTCTCCTACCTACCTCCTGGAGGTCCCACCACCTTTCAGGAAGGCTCCCTGGAAGGTCTGCATCTTTAGCACATGGGTTTTGAGGGACACTTATCTAAGCCATAGTCTATGTCATTACTTTTCAAACTATTAATAATAGTGATAGCAGGAACCATAATGCAGTCCCACTGCGGGGCCGGGTTGGTGTATTATACATATTAACTTATTGGATCTTCGCAGCAAGCCTATGAAGGGGGTTAACCTCCTTTCAGATGAGGACACCAGGGCATACAGAGGTCAGGGAAGCTTTCCAAAGTCAAAGGTCCTGTGCTAGTGAACGTACCTCTAGCTCTTGTAACAGCTAATCTCTCAGTTCTCTGAAGTTTAACACAATAAAAATTCATATAAAGACACATCTTACATCCCAGCAGAACCGGCTGGCATTGCTCTTGATTGCACCATTTCCACATGGTCATTTGAGGATTCAGGCTTTTTATTCGACAGGATATCAATATGTAGCCTGCCTCTGCCTCCCTAGGCTGGGCCTAAGGTGTGTACCACCATGCCCAGCGTGGTTTGTGTTGTTGTTGTTGTTTGACACAAATATGAGCTGGACATCATGGTGCGTGCCTGTAATCCCACTTCCCGTGAGGTGGAGGCAGGGAAATCAGGAGTTTGACTTAGATACATAGCAAGATTATCCTCAGACCAATAGCAAGTTTGGGCCATTGTGGGCTAAATGAGGCCCTGTGTCAAAATTCACCTAGGTCACTTATTTGAGGCTTATTTCAAGGCTTGAAACATTTGGATTAATTTCAATGGTACCGTGATTTCTTATAGTGAATAAGCTGTAATCTTTTTGAAATCTAGATAATGAACTGCCCTCTACACAACACACCATTTGGCTATAAGACCAACAGCTCTTTAGAGAATGTCAGGTGATATTAGCAATGAACTTTCACAAGCTCAGTGAGACCAATTACCAGCTTCTATCCACACAAAACAAACACAGATCTGTCCTTAGACTTTCTGTATTTTTAACTTTACTTCCTAAAGTCACTGATAATTGATGCTTCTTTTGAGAGTGGGATTCTAACTTGCAACATGGTATTTTGGGGCTGTGGCTGTGACTCTGTCACCGTCTGTTACATAACAAGTATGAGGCCAGCCTGGGCTACATGAAACTCTGTCTCAAAAGAAAAAGAAAGTTTTTCAGGGCTAGAGATAGCCTAGTGCTAAGCATATGCCTAGCATTCACAAGCAGGCCTCTTTGCATCCTTCCAGGTCCATCTTGACCACCAGAAAGTGGTGGAAGATACAGGGGAAGGTTGGGCTAGCCCATCCTAACACATTGCCAACTACCATCCAACAGAGTCAGCAATATGGCTACCATCAAGCAAAAATGTGGCTGAGAAATATAACTTCATTGCTTATGAAGAGAGACGGGAACTCTATTCCATGGTGTCTTATTGAGTGAAAGGAGGCCATGAGATTTGAACCCAGGAGGTCTGGCTCAACAAGTTGTTCTCCTAGTCTTTCTTTCCTTCTCTTTCATGAGCGATAGACTACAGTGACTCTCCAGCTCTGGCTTTGCTTTCTTAAAAATTTCTTTAAATTTTTAAAATGTATCTTTCTGTGTGCTGATACACTGTTGTAGCAATTGCAGTTGGGGGGGGGGGGGGGGGGTGGTTGTTACTATTGCTACTTTAGGATAATTGAAAATTTCCACTTTGATTTTGAGAAAAACAGAAGACCTGTGAGACCTGAAGGTAGATCTTCGATGCCCCTGTAGTGAGTGAAATGCCAGGCGTGCCAAGCTCTGACTGTTCTTGCAGAAGGGACAGCTGCTTTGCAGGGCAGGTCTTCAGAAGGTCCATGTGTGAGCCTTTGGTGGATTTTTGTGAGCTTATTTTGTTTTGTTCTGAGATAGGGTCTTACTATGTTGCCCTGGCTTCCCTATAACTCATTATGTAGACAAGGCTGGCCCCAGACTCACAGAGATCCATATGCCTCTGCCTCCCAAGTGCTGGGGATTAAAGGGTGTAGCACCATGCCCAGCCATTGGCTATTTTAACAAGTTGGATTCTGAAATGCTTCCAAATAAAACGTGCTGCACCCAGAGGAACTCATGAAGATGAGCTCTCCAGCCACCCAGAGGTCAGTACCACCACCATCTTGGACAGAAAGAGCAGCCAAAGTCTGAGCTGTGCCCTGCCAAGTGGCCATGGCATGACCTGCTTATACAGCCTGTGACAAATGCATTGCCCAGGCCCTAGCTGCATTTCAAGTTAAACAGTAAAAATCCATCACAGACTCGGGCTTCTCTATAACCAGCGCTTCTGAGTACTAGATAAAGCCAGCTCAGGCCTGGCCCAGAGCCTGAGACGAAGGTGGACTTAGGAGCTAGGGCAGTGCTGAGGTCCCTAAAATCAACAGAAGCAGTCAGCAGACTGGCTTTGACTGGATTCATATGAAGCCTGGCACTGAGAGATGGTATTAGACGTCCAGAGTGGAATATTCAAGAGCAGGATCAGAACGGTTAGAAGCCACTTCCCCAGTCAGAGCGCTGGGAGGTGTAGAGCCATTTTTCATCTCTCCTTTAAAATTGAATACATGGGGTATGCCTGTCGATGTGCTGATTGTGACGTATCCCACCCTGGTTCTGCCTTTTATGTTTGAATAGAGCCAACATATGTGATGTATCTGCATGAGTTAAATCTCTAACAGGACTCCTGGGAGGTCCATTTTACAGGTAAGAAAGGTGAGGCTCGGAGAAGTGACTGGCCCAAAGTTGCTCCCTATGAAGAGGTATAACAAGGTGGGGCTGGAGAGAAGGCTCTGATTGCTGCTCCCCTAAAGGACCCAGGTTTCGTTCCCAGCAGCCACATCAGGAAGCTCACAGCCTCTATAACTGCAATATGACTCTGCTCTCTTCAGGTCTGTGTGGATGCCTGTACTCACGTGCATGCATACATGTGCTTACACACACACACACACACACACACACACATACACACACACATGCTAAAATAAATTTTTTTTAAAGCAACAACAACTACAAAAGAGAGATTTCAGTCAATCTTTCCCGTAACCAAACCCAAGTGTGCAAGCTGTAATGTCGAGGGCTTTTCTGAATAGTGTGTTTATTCATCCATAGTAATGAACAATGACTTGTCAATGGTATCCATAGTGACCACCTACAAGTTACTAGTCTTTCAAGATGTTGCCACTTTTCTAGTTAGTTAATTGTTCAACAAACTAGCACTGAGAGGCAAGCCTGCCCAGGAGCCATCTCACTAGGTCCTGCACACTTGGCTGTGCAACCTGAGACAAGTTTATTGTGGTCTCTGAGCTCTAGTGTTACTATATACAGCTCATAGAATTTTTAAGAAAAGGTCCAATACTGGAAAGCATGGAAAACAAGGTTGGGCCCTCTGGACGTTCCACTGATGTGCGCTGTCAGCTCTAGGTTGTGACTCGTCTTCACAGGATGTCAAGCCAGCTTTTAGTATTAATGATACTTGTATTAAACCAATTAAAATTTTGTTTATAGTGAGACAAATTCTAATTGGTCTTAAGTCGTTTTTAGTTTTCCTTTTATTTATTTGTTTGTTTGTTTGTTTTTGTTTTTCGAGACAGGGTTTCTCTGTATAGCCCTGGCTGTCCTGGAACTCACTCTGTAGACCAGGCTGGCCTTTATTTATTTATTTTAAGGCAGGGTCTCACTACATGGCTTTGGCTGTCCTGGAACTCATATGAAGACCAGGCTGGCCTTGAATTTACAGAGATCCACCTGCCTCTGCCTCTTGAGCACTGGGATTAAAGGCGTGAGGGACTCTGCCCCTCTAAAGATTTTTTCTCTTATGTATTTGTGTGTGGGTATGTGCACCTGAATGCAGATGCCCGTGGAAGCCAGAAGAGGTCATCAGACCCCCTGGAGCTGAAGTTAGGGAGGGTTGTGAGCCTCCTGATTTGAGTCCTGGGAACTGAACTCAAGCCCTCTCAAGATCAGTACATGCTCTTGACCAGTGAGCTGTCTCTCCAGCTCCTAGGGTCAGGAGTATTGACTGGAAAGCTTAGGCCCATCTTTATTCCTCACTGCAGGACTTAAAAGACAGTGGTAGTGTACGTGAGACCAAAGCTGTGAGCCAGGTAAGGGTGAAACTCCTGTAATCCCAGCACTCGGGAGTCCATCTGGGAGGAGAGACGCAAGTTTGAGGCTCCACCTAGGACACAAAGTAAGTCCTTGTCTGAAAACACTAACAGCAAAGAGTGACAGACAGACAGGCAGACAATCTGAGTGCTTCAACCATGTGTTAAAAGTGTTTAGCCAGCTGGAAAGATGGTTGAGTGGGTAAAGAAACTTCCTGTGCAGGCCTGCAGACCTAAGTTTGACCCCACAACACACACTGATAGGAATAATAAATACAATGTTTAGACGTCTGGCTACTCTTTCCTGGTTGTTACTGGTCGCCTTTCAGGTGTGGTCTCATTTTTCAGCAGCTTGGTGTACTGTATGACAGAGTCACGCCCTGCTAGAAGGTATTCAAACTGTTTCCTATTGCCAGGCATTTAAGCTTTTTGTAACAATTTACTGCTCCAAACAATGGTGCATTAAGACTGCTTGCAAACAAATAAAAATATCCTATTTCAGTTTACCAGCACCATGAATACTTTTTTAATTATTTTTCAGATAGAATATAAAATAATGTATTTCATCACAGTGTATGTGTGTGTGTGTGTAACTAAACTTTGCTCATATTCACACCTGCCCATTGGTATCTCCAGTCGGCCCACCTTCCTTCTGCTGGTCTCAGTTTTCAACCATAAATTCTTGGAAGTGAAATTGCAGTCTCAAGCTTCTTGGGTTTGAATTTAGATAATATGTCCAGCTTTGTCTCCAGGAAGGAGATGCCTGAGTGGTGGGGCAGGCAATGGGGCGACTATAAGCAAATATTCCTATATTTTCTATTTTAGGGCTAAAAACAATCGTTTTTTTCTTCCTGTGAATTCAAAACCTGGTGTTTGCCACAGACTCTGCACAGCAAGATTTTGTTGTTGGTTTGGAACTTGAGAGAGAGAGAGAGAGAGAAAGAGAGAGAGCATTGCCATACAGTCCAGGCTAGTCATAAATTTGTCATCCTCTTGTCTCAGCCTCTGAAATACTGTGATTATAAGCATGTGGCATCCATACCTGGTTTGTTGCAGCAAAGTTTGAGGCCAGCCTGGGCTACATAGTGAGATCCTGTCTCAAAAAAATTAAAACTAAGTACAAAATTATAACTTTTCTTGTAAAGAGGATCTGTCAGTTGAGCTGCCCTGAGCTGATTCTGTTGGGGATGTGCCCATACATTTCTAAGTGGTGAATTCCCAAGATTCTGTCTCTAGCATTTAGTGCTCACAGAAAGTTCTGGAGTTCAAGGCAAAAATCCTATGTGTTTCTAGCATTCTCCTTTCTCCCAGGCCAACTGCCTCTGGTTTCCCAGCCTTTGCCAGCTGGGTTCTTTCTTGACTTTCAGAATAAATATTTAGAGATTTTGCATTCTTTTGGCATGCTTGCCTTTGATACAGAGGGTCCAGGGCTCTGATTGGAGAAAGTCTCTAGGCCTCGTGGTGATCCAAAGCTAGGCAGTTAGCATCTGCCAGGCTGTCAGAGCCCCTCTGCCTCTCCAGTTCTTCCAGGCAGGGGCCCTTGAAGGTTTGCAGGTCTCTCCTTCCTCCTCCAGTGCACTTGGCTGTAGAGATGAGACTTAAGACTGATTTCCTTTTAGGGATAATTGTGCAGCCAACCAGCAGCAGAAAACCCAGTGACAGGGATAATGACATCCAGGGCCTTGGGAAGGAGCAGGGAGAAGGGCAGAGTGACTCATGAGCCCCTGCATCCTCCCAGAACATTCCAAGGACTGCCTTCCTGATGAGTTCACACCAGAGAATACCATCTTAAGAGGGCAGGAAGGCAAACTGCTGAGTGTTAGCCCCAGGGAGGGGACTGGTCTGGGGAAGGAGACACACCACGCTTCAGCTCTTAAGAGACTTGCAGCCTAGCTTCTAAGGACTTGTCCTCTGCTCCTAGACAAGTTCCCTGGAGGGATACAGACCTCACAGCTGATTGGGCCTGGCCATGTTATTTGTTTCTTTAAATGTCAGTTTTCCTGTCTACCAAATGGGGATAAAAGAGCTTGAAGCAAGTTGGAGAGCGACTGAAGAACGGTATTGTTTGACATGAGCCATGTCAAGACCCCCAGTGTTTCAGACCCATGAAAGTGACAAAGCCTTCACTGGGTGAGGCTCTGAGGGATGGCAGAGCCGTCCTCTTGTCCATATGTGGATATTCATAGTAGCTCCAGAAAACGCCCGCTGTAGCTTTCTCCCTGTTCCCCCAAGTTGATGTTCTGAAGACTGCTCCCCTACACAGGCTGCTTCTATGGAGACTAGCTAAACCTGCCTCCTTGTTCAGCTATGTTTAATAAACATGCTGTTCTTCTCCATCAGAGTCCAGTCTACCTGCTCCTAGCTTTTCTCTGAATGTATGTTTGTATGTATTATCTCTATGCAAGGATGCAACAGAGCAGTCTCTAACACAGCTAATAATGAATTCATGTCAGGGTCTTGGCACAAAACATGCGTGCTGTTACTGGTATTTCTGCCTTTCCTTTGGGCCCATTAGTGACTGTAGCTCCACCCCTCCCTAAAACTTGGAATATTACTATAGAGAGCTTGTGGAGCGCGCTCTCTCTCTCTCTCTCTCTCTCTGTATGTGTGTGTGTGTGTGTGTGTGTGTGTACACATTGAATCCCATTAAATGACTAGCTGTGAGGTGGAGTTTTGCTATTTTAATTACATTTATTTACTGTATGGTGTACAGGCATGAGGGTGTCAGAGGACAGCATACAGGAGTTAGTTCTCTCCTTCTGCCATGTAGGTCCAGGGGACCAAACTCAGGTCATCAAGCTCGGTGGCAAGCTCCTTTACCAGCTGTGCCTCTTTGCTGGCCTCAAGGCTTTGCTATAACCTCCTTATGTGTACCGAGTTACAGAGCTTGAGTAATCAGCTCACTGTAAGTGGTGGGGCCAGCATAGCATGCAAACCAAGGCCGTCAACTCTAGAACCTACTTTCCTCTAACCATTAGGTTATCCTACCTCTCAGCATATCTGTTTCCATAGGAGAGTTTTCAAGTATGGGCCAGAAAAGAATGTTTTTCTTATTCTCTTAATTAAAAAAACCAACTGTTACTTTTCTTATGATAACAAGATAACACAAAAACATGGAACTGTATGGAGGAGTCTGTGTAGATTGAGTTAGGACAGCTTTGCAGTTCTCCATCTTTGTGGACTGCATGTCCTGGGTATGTTTGTTCCACAGCTTGGCTTTCCTGGGACCCCAGTTTGACAACTGGAGTCAAGCTGGTTTGCACCCAACTCTATTAGATGAGTTTCGTGTGTGTGTGTGTGTGTGTGTGTGTGTGTGTGTGTGTGTGTGTGTGCGCCAGCCACAACCAAACTGTTCCTACCTACTCACCCTGACATTCTTTTCTTATCTGTCAAGGCCTCATAACAGACACCTCACAGGTAGGGCTGCGCACACCCTGAGTCACCGTGACAGAAACAATCACAGTTGGCACTTAGCTTATTCATCTCCAGTATTTCCCATGGGTTTTTTCATACGAATACACATTTCTCTGACCCTTCCCCCATGGCATTTCTGGTTACCATGCTCCTGCGAATAGGAGGCCTTTATTGACTGTAATGGAATAATATTTTGCCTGGCAGACATGCTATAGCGTGCCAACTGTTCCTCTAGCAGTCAAATTCCCATGCATTTGCCATCACAGAGATGCTACGGTTGTAGTTTTGTTGCTAGAACTATTTTCCCATATGTAATCCTACTGTGGGATGATTTCATGGGACGGAATTACTGAGTTAAACATTAAGAAATTAGA
This sequence comes from Rhynchomys soricoides, assembly GCA_019843965.1. Taxonomy (NCBI): domain Eukaryota; kingdom Metazoa; phylum Chordata; class Mammalia; order Rodentia; family Muridae; genus Rhynchomys; species Rhynchomys soricoides. Next base: position 3,752,225 of record JADRCH010000134.1, read on the forward strand.
AAATTCCCCCTTCGCTGGTGGTGGTGGTGACTAATTTTTTTTTTTTTGAACACTTGCTACATAGCCCAAATTGACCTTGAGTCAAGATCTCTGTGTGTGTGTGTCCTGGGCTCTCAACTACTTGCATTGCCACCATGCCCAGTTTACTTTTTGAAGCCTAGGGCAGTTTAAATTTCTTTTGTACCTGAAGCTGACCTTGAACTCCAGATCTTCCTGCCTCTACCTTCCAAGTATCGGAATTACAGGCATGCCCCACCATGCCTGGCTCATACATTTTCCAAGCTGACTTTCTGGGCTGTGGTGTGTCTCCATCAGATTGCATGGCCCGTCTGATCCCAGCTGCTCTCTGTGTGTAGCTGTCATTTCTTCATTCCCTGTCATCCCAAATAGGTCAGTCCCAAAGCTGTTCAGGTTGTGGCACTTGACCCACTAGGCCATTTCCCCAGCCTCTGGCTCATACATTCCTCATAGATATCAACAAATTATTTTCTAAGAGATATGTGGCAATCAGTGCACACTCCTGCAACTCTACTGGAGCACCTGGTTAAGTGTGCCCTTTCTGCCTTTGTTTGTAAAGTTTAGTTAGTGGAAACAGTCTTAATTGCTTTTATTGGCATTTCTGTGATAATGGCAAGGTTAAACATTTTCTGTGCTTAGCACCACTTTGATGTCTTTTATACTCAGCTGACCACAAGGATGAAAACTTATGACTTTGAACAAATTTCAAAGTACTGCAAAGTCACCCTGGTAGGCTAAAGTAGGCCAAAGTCACCCTGGGCACAAAGTCTTTGCATAGTGATGCCCGTTATCCCTAGAGTCTGTTCCCATGTCTCCTGCTGCATGTTCTCCCTGGGATCTCTCAGGTCATCATGGGGACTCCTCTTATGACATTTATAGTTGTTTTATTCAGAGGCTCCCTCCCCCCTTTCCTCCCTCATGCCTTCACTTGTGCTGAGCAAGTGCTCAACCACTGAGATAGATCCTCAGTACTGTTCCTTCCGTTTACAACACCACACCCAAGTTCATACCAAATAGGCCTCACCCATAATGCAACAAGCCTCAGCGGCTTTACTTCCACTTTCCCTATGCTTTCCTCAGCCACCCCCTCCCCCTCTCACATAAAGGAGTTGGCCATTTTTTGAAACGTTAATTGCCAGCTTTCATGAGTCCATTTTTGTGCCTATTTCTCATTTGAAAACTAGGTGGCTTAGGAAATTCTCAGTGACTTCTGTATGCTCTGCTTACAGAGGGCAAAGGGAACCTTGGGGAGGCCCTTGAACAGAGGCTGGAATCCAACAATATATGTTGACCTATATGTTCAATATATGTTCCCTAAGGATATTTGTGGAAGACTCATTTCCTCTTTAAGAATTCAAGAAACTATTTGTCAATAAGACATGATTTCTCAGTGTACCCAAAGCACAACTATTGAAAGATTGTGTAGGCCAGTGACAGGGTGTGGTTGGGACAGGAGATCCAGCATACCATTCCATCCATGTCCACCTTGGAAAGCATCCTATCCCACTCCCTGGACTGGTAGATATTTTCATTTTAATATATTTTTAATTGCTTGTATGTGTGTGTGTGTGTGTGTGTGTGTGTGTGTGTGCGCGCGCACGCACACATGAATAGCCAGAGAACATCCTTGGGTGTCATTCCTGGGGTACTATCTACCTTATTGCTGTCTCTTGATGTTCAAGAGAAGAGATTTTTATATGCCTATTTTATGTAGTTTCATGCACTAAGCAACATCTTAGAAGATAGGGTAAATGTGTCCAGGCTTATTTCCACAGACCTCACTCCTGACTCTCACTAAACAAGCTGAGCCAGGCTCAGTTTGGGTTTTGAATGTTAGCTGTCCCAGAACTGGTTTCAGGACTGGTGGTATGGTCTCTAGGGACACCTTACAGCTTGCTATCCTAAACATGTTCATCTGAAATACTTTCAGAGTGGACTGTGCCCCCTCCCTTTGTAAATGTGCTGTCTCATTTGACAGACGTGGCATTGATTGGTGACATGTAGAAGCCTGGCACTGTAGTTCTCTTCTGCCCTGGTCTGTTTTAGCGTTTGGTATAATCATCTGTTCAAGCAGCAGGCCTACTAGCCCACCATTTAGTATGGTCCTGCTTCATTCCTGTGGCTTGGAGAAGAGGGTTGCCAGCACCTCGGTAGTATGGCCTGTGTATATTCTGACCATCATTTGTTAGGCAAACACCAGATGTTCTTGATGCCTACATTGCCATGGATTCTTAGATGAACAGTCGATGGCAACAACTCCAAGTTGCTGGGGCAGAAGGCTCATGATCTAGGGAGATCAGCCCATCTGTTAGAGGTACAGGGACTGCACTCGCTGAGGATAGCCGAGAACAGCTAAACCCCAGGGGTTTATCCTAAAGGGACTCGAGAGTACAGTAGATCTGTGTGGCCTAGAGTAGTGAGAGGGGTAACCTTGAGTGTCCACAGAGACAGGACTCCAAGAGGAGAGCAGTGGATGCTGCTGGGTATCCTGCTGTCCTTCTGGGTGTGGGGCTGGCAGCTGGCCAAGGTCTTGTGCAGCGATTAGATGGTGACTAGAGAGGCTGCTGAGAGTGAAAAGTAGGCTCTGAATTTGGCCCACTGGGGCAGTGTGGGTGGTCCTGCTCACTGCCAACTGTGAGGCTTGAGTCACCAGGGCCACCCAAGGATGCTCAGAGCTCACAGCAGAGTCCAGAATTCATGTGACCCTGGCCATCATCCTGGTTCTTTCTGGAGCTGAATGACCCATTGCGTCCAGTCATTGGAGAAGGCTGTGAAAGGGCAGTAATATGATTGACATGGTTTCCCCACTGACCATATGGGAACAGTCATAAAAATCACCCACTTGGGTCTCATTTTACAGTTTACAGAGGGAGGCATTTGGACTGTATCAACTACCAGCTGGGCAGCCTGGTGCTACTCCAGCCTTGGAGGCCTCAGTTTCCTCGTTTGGAAAATAGGAAAAGGTCACTTTGTTGTACCTGTCCGTGGGTTTTCTTCTGGGCAAGAAGAAAGGGGCAGGAGGAAGAAAAGGTAAAAGGTAGAAGTGGAGCAGATAGGGAGAAAAGCTGAGGGAAAGACTGCTGGCCTGGGCTGTAGGTGGGACGTGAGGAAGGCCCTTTACTCCTCCTGGTTGTCTGAAGCCTCTGGATAACCTTTCAGTAGACATTGAAATTACCACATTGCATGCAGGCCTTATGATAATATTTTTTTCTAGGTGCAAAAGTAGAATATTTCTAGGAAAAAAAGTTTTGAAAAAAATTAAATATAAAAAAAGATAATGAAAATACACCACAGTCCTTTTTAAACTATTAATTTGGGATGTTTTCCTCTCTCTTGTTTATGTGTCTACTTTTAAATATTTGAGGGGGCTGGAGAGATGGCTCAGTGGTTAAGAGCACTGACTGCTCTTCCAGAGGTCCTGAGTTCAATTCCCAGCAACCACATGGTGGCTCACAACCATCTGTAATGGGATCCGATGCCCTCTTCTGGTGTGTCTGAAGACAGCGACAGTGTACTCATATACATAAAATAAATAAATAAATAATTCTTTTAAAAAATTATTTGAATCTAAGTCACAGAGTTAGAGTCTTCCTGAGTGTTCAGTCCTGGAACACAAGGTTATTCATGCATTCTTGTAATGTTAGCTTTGTGGGCTCAAATTGTAGACCAGACAAGACTCTCCAGAGAAACAGGACAGCGGGGCCCTTGTATGAAGAGATTTTGCTGTTGTTGTTGCTGTTGTTGTTTCCAGGAGCTGGTTCAGATAACATAAGGTTGACAGGTTAAAATGTCTTTAGGGTGATCATCACACCAGGCCAGAAGCTCTAGAGCAATATTGAGGTACAGATCCCTCTTCTCTGAGGGGTCTAGTTCTACTCTTTGGGACTTGATCCAGCCTCTTTTCGGAAGTGATCTCTGTTATTTAAGTTAACTGATCTAGGTGTTATTCACATCATAGCGATGCCCAGATCTCATCTGATTAGATAACTGGGTGCTAGAGCTTTGCCAAATTGGCATGTGAAACTAGCTATTACCATACTGCATACTGTGTGTGTGTGTGTGCGCGTGTGTGTGTGGTGCATTCAAGTTTGCATGTGAGTGTGGAGGCCCAGAGTGATATCAGGTTTCTTCCTCAACCACTTTCCATTTTATAAGTTGAGGCAGGGTCTCCCCTGAACCCCTAGCTGCTGTTTAGGCCAGTCTGACTAACCAGCTTGCTCAAGGAATTCCTGTCTCTGCCTTGTGCACAGGGATTATGTGAGCTATCATGTCACGCAGATTTTATGTGGGTTTTGGAGATCCAAACTCAGGACTTCGTGACTGCATGATAAATGCTTCACCCGCTGAGCTCTCTCTACAGACATGCGCGCGCTCGCGACACACACACACACACACACACCACATTTTGTATTTCAAGTTTTTACTTTGCACATCACAAACATCCCCCCCATAACACTATTAATTCTAAATGAATTTGATATTGAGTGGCCATTTTGAGAAATCCTAAGACATAAAGGCTTTGCATGACAGCTTTGGAAAGTTCCAGTTGATTGTTGGCTGTGGAAATTGTGTCTAGTTTTCATGATAGACACAATGTTGGTAGAAAATGCCTTTGCAGGTTTTTCATGCATTCGTAACAGTTCTAGAGTGCAGCCATTAATGTGGAATTATTGAAGATCTCAGGATTTTAAGCTCTTGATCTACTTGCTAAATTCTCTTGGGCCATTGTTTCTCCTGGTGAATATGCAGACCAACCCCATCTGGTTACTTGGTAACTGATGAACACTCAGATTCCTGGACCTCATCCTGAGCCTCCTAAATCTGCCTGCATTTTAGCAAGAGCCACAGTGATGTGCATGTACATTAAAGCCTTTTTAATGCATTCATTTTTAAATTAAAACACAATTATATTTTTCTATCTTTCTTTTCCCTTAACCCCTCCAACTGCCCCCTACCCCCTCTCACACTCATGCTTTCTCCTTCTTTGATGATAAAAGTTAATGTGTACATTAAAGTTTCAGAGGTCCTGCCCAAGAAAATTCTTCTCAACTTACAGCCCAGCCAGAAGTACATAGAGAGGCTTGTGTAGCTCCATCCTCATTAAAGCTGGATGCCCTTGGCTTTCCTTTTCTCCCTATTTTTATTGCTGCTGCTGCTGCTGTTGTTAACGTTATTATTGTTGAGACATGGTCTCACTCTGTAGCCTAGGCTACTCTGGAACTTGTAATTCTCCTGCCTCCTCTAAAACTGTAAAAAAAAAAAAAGTTAATTTCTGTATTTAAGCTACCTGAGTGCTGGGACTGCAGGTGTGCACTGCCACACCTGGATCACTATCATCTGTCACCTTTACTAACTCACTAATGAAAAGAATTGTCTTTTATTCTTTTGATTTTAATTTTACCAGAGAAGTTCAGCGAGGGGAGCGGGGGGCAGTTTTGTTTTTATTTCCACAACCACAATGTAAATAATTTCTGTGGTGGGTCCCGCGGAGCATATAGCTTGTTTAGATCATGGTGGCTGGCTTGCTTGCGGCTGCGAAGATCTGGTCCTCTCTGGCATCAGATGTTACTCTCCCACTCAGTTCTATGTACCTACCTCCTCCTAGCTCAGCTTGCCTGTGGCTCAGGCATCTGCATCAGCTGGGGTCAGGCTTGGGACTTTTCCTCTGATTCCTCCTTCTCTATCTTAGGATGTTTGGGCTATCTTCACAAAAGTGCCCTAGACTAAGTGGCTTAAATACAGAAATTAATCTTTTTTTACAGTTTAGAGATTGGGCGGTTCAACATGAATATGCTCACTGCTTGATGTTTGTCTGATGAGGGTCCTCTTCCTCAGAGATGGTACCAGCTCTCTGTGTCCTGTGTCAGGGTGGGGCTGAGGGATCTCATGGGGCTCTTTAATGAGGGCACTTTTGTGAGGGCACTTACCCCTTTTGTGGAGATTCCACCCTCATGACTCATTCCCTTTATCCTGTCACCCTGGGAAAGGTTTTAACACTTGAGTTGGGAGGCATAAACTTTCACCCAGAATTTTCCTTGCTCCATATTTACAGCCGGGCAAGACTGGTTTTTCAGAGGAACCTCAGAAGGCTCTTCCCTGTAGTTAGCTCAGTTGGAATTCGTGATGCAAAGGCTCCAGTTGAGTCTGCAGCCTCCAGAACTGCCTGGAGAAAAGCAGAGCAGCAGCTCTTTAACTTTCACATGGCCCCCAAATTTCTGATGTTCAAAATGTGCAAGACTGGAATATGGCGAAGGGTGTCTGCTTAGAGGCTGCCGACAGCTTTGTAAAGACTCTTTCCCAAAGCTTTAGTTCCCCTGGGATGTGTGGATACAGCAATGGTGTGGGATACAGCTCTCTACTGCAGACGTCACAGGTGACCCGGAGGCCAAGGAGAAGGAAGGGGCTAAAGGCTGTTGTTCTTTGGAAGTGAAGCATCGAGGAGATAAACCTTGGAAGGATATTTTAATGTGTTTCATTTGAAACATGCTCAATAAATAAGGAATTCCTTCCAGCAGGCTCTCTGGGAAGCTTTCTGAGGTCAGGAAATTGTAAACACTTCCCTTAGGGCTGTGGGAGAGGCTGGGAAACTTAGCTCCTTTTCTGTTCTCCTCTTACATCTCCCAGGTGTCCCCAGCTGCTCAGCCTGCAAGTGTTAGGGTCACCCTAGGGTCACTGTCAGGGCCTTAGATGAGGGCAGAGCCTGAGGTGCTGAGACGTTGGTGGCCTGAGGTCTTTTTGTCACACTCTGCTTGATAAGGGATAGATTTTACTGACTTTCAATCCATACTGGCTTCCACTAACAGAAGAGAATAATGTGTCACTAAAACTCTGGCCTTTCTGTTGCTCAAAAACCTGCCCTCCCTTCGTCACTCCCCACCCCCCTTTAAGACAGAGTCTCAGTGTGTAGCCCAGGCGCCTGCTCTCACCTCTGGCATTCTGGATCCCTGGTATGTACTGCCATGCCATGCCATGCCCAACCTAACCCTTCCTTTTGTGTGTCTATGTATGGGGGGGGGCATGTGTATGTGGACATTTGTGCACATGTGTGTATGAAGGTCAGAGGTCAACCTCAAGTGATGTATCTTACATGTCATTCATTCACCTTGGGTTTTGTTTGGCTGTTTGACTGGTGTTTGTTTTGTTTTTGAGACAAGGTCTCTAGTGGGGGTCTGGGGCTTGCCCCGTAGGTCCTGTCTAGTGACCCCCAGGAATCTACCTGTCTCTGCCTCCCCAGGCTGGCATTACAAGCACACTACCACATCCATAGCTCCAGATTGAACTCTGGTCCTCAAGCTTTCACTAATCACTGAACCATCTTATCTCCCAACTCTCCCCTCCATCCTTTAAAGGTGAGCTGAGCTGAGCTAGGTGGTAGTGGCACACGCCTTTAATCCCACTACTCGGGAAGCAGAGGCAGGTGGATCTCTAAGTTTGAGACCAGTCTGGTCCAGAGAGTGAGTTCCAGGACAGCTAGGGCTACACAGAGAAACGCTGTCTGGGGTAGGTGGGTGGGTGGCCATGATGATTTAAGATGAAGCATGCATTCTTCCCTGGACTCCTCCCCTCCCCCGGCGTGCTGCTTCTGCTAGTTGTCTTTCTAACTTTTATCTTGCCTTTGCTTAGGCTCAGTGCATCCCTTCCCCTGTTCTCACCCCTCTGTCATGCTCTCCTGAGCACACCTGGGCTTGCAGCTCCCCCTGCCACAGCAGTGAACCCTGCATCTCTGGCTCTTGGTTTGAATTGGTTTCCCAAACTTGATTGAGAATTCCTGGTTTGCAGTGACCATGTCCTGCCCTTTCCTCCGCCTTCGGGCTGAGCACACAGACTGCACTGCTTCTGCTGAGCAGCTGGGCTCTGCTCTATCACTGTTTCTCCCATCGCACTCCCAGAGCAGAGGACCACTCGGAGCCTGACCCATCCTTCCTTCTTTTCCTCTTACAGTCACAGTCTCTGATACAGAAGTCAGATGATACCTAGTATGTCTGATGGAGGGTAAAAGTGTTTGCCTCCAGGCCTGATTATCTGAGTTTGATCCATAGGGTGGAAAGAGAGAACTGACTCCAGCAAATTGTCCTCTGATCTCCACATGAGTGCCATAGCACACTTGTGCCCCTACATAAGCACACAAAAGAAATCCTAATGTGATGCTTTAAAATTCAGAAGTCAGGCATGGTTCCTGTGGTTTAAGTGATAGGCTCTGGAAAGCTGGCCGTGTCTCTTCTCACTTCTATATTTCCTATTTGTTCTTTTCACAGATATTTATAGGGCACCAACTACATACCATGCCCCATTTTTAGGAGTTAGATATACAGCTTTGATATCTGGGCCTTGCATATGAGATCCACAGTGTCAAACAGATGATTGGAACTGTGAATAGCGGTGGCTTGCTAGGGAGCATGCAGGTGACCAGACAGAAGGGCTGAAGAAGTCCCTCTGAGGATGTGACCCAAGACTTAAAGAGTCAGGACTGTTCTAGGAGAATGTCTTAGTCAGGGTTTTACTGCTGTGAACAGACACCATGACCAAGGCAACTCTTATGAGGACAACATTTAATTGGGGCTGGCTTCCAGGTTCACAGGTTCAGTCCATTATCATCAGGGAGGAGCATGGCAGCATCCAGGCAGGCATGGTGCAGGAGGAGCTGAGAGTTCTCCATCTTCATCTGAAGGCTGCTAGAAGACTGAGCATTCTCAGGTAGCTAGGAGGAGGATCTCAAAGCCCACCCCCACAGTGACACACTTCCTCCAATAAGACCATACCTTCAACAACAAGGCCACACCTCCTAAAAGTGCCACCCCATAGGCCAAGCATATTCAAACCACCACAGTCATGAGAATGAATGTTCCAAATATTCCAGGCACAGACACAAGATTTCCAGGAACCAAAAAGCAACAATGTAGAGGTGCTAGGGAGACCAGTGAGAGGTGAGCTGATACTAAAGTCTAAAAAGAACTCTTGGGAATCCTTTCAAGGATACGGGAAAGCCACTAAGCAGGGGAGTGCTGTGCTCTGAAGATGAGTGGTGTCCACCTCATTGACAGTGTCTATAATTAAATCTGGTTACAGTCTGTGTTGATGAGATGGGGATTTTTGTTTTGTCTTGTTTTTCATTTTGGAGACAGGATGATTATCTCCTGTAATTTGACTTTCCATGGTCAGATGTGGGGTCAGAAAGCTGGCTCAAGGAAAGGTGCTTGCCTCTAAGCCTGGCAATCTCTCGTCTGGAACTACACGGTTGAAGAGAAAGAACTGAGTCTTGAAAATTGTCCTCTGACTTCCACACATGCACCATGGCAAACTTGTGTGTGCATGCCCACTCACGCATTCACAAATAAATAAATGAATAAACAAACAAATAATGTGTTTTGTTTTTAAAGAAGATGAGAATGTGGTAGGTGGCAGATAGGATTAAACACCCTTACAAGCTTATGGGTTGAAGGTTTGCTCTCCAGCTGGTGGTGCTGCTGAGATGTGACTGAACCATGAGAGCCCGTCTTCATCGTTGTGTGAGTCTACACTTGGGTTCATAGCCTCATAGCCTGTTGAGAATCAGACCTAGTCGGAGGATCTAAGTCACTGTTGTGTCTTTGAAGAGGCTCCTCTCCCCAGCTCTCCCTCTGCCATGTGGTCAGCAGCTGTCAGGATGCTTCTCTCCTTACACAGGCCCCAGAGTGATGGAGCTCCTACCACGGACTGAAAACTGTGGTACTAAGAATAAGATCAATCTTTTAGTTTTCTTCTCTTTACAGAGCTCTGGTTGTCCTAGAACTCGATATATAGACCATGCTGACCTTGAACTTACAGAGATCTACCTGCCTCTGTCTCCCAAGTGCTGGAATTAAAAGAATACACCACCACACCCAACCTCAATCTTCTATTATTTTTTTTTAACTGTTTTTCATGGGTAATGAGAAGCTAGGGCAGTCTAGTAAATAATGGTCCCTCCAAATTCCACATTTTAGTCCCTAGGGCTTTTCATGATGATGATGAATTAACAGTAGAATTATCGTTAAGGTAATCAACTGTGTGACTGTAAAAAATAGAACTGATTTTGAATCATCAGGTGTGTGTGCCTACACTGGCAAGGGACCTTAAAAGTAAGTGGAGGAGAGGTTCCTGAGAGCTAGAGGAAGGTGTGGCCAGGGACGAGAGGTCAGACATATGTGACATGACAGACTGTGAACACAGGGTGAGGGGCCATGAGCCAAGCAATGTTGGAGGCCACCAGCACCTGGAAAGAGGAAGGGCAGGGGTTCTCCTCAGAGCCTCCAGAAGAGAACATGGGCCTGCTGACATCCTAACTCCAGCCCAGTGAAACCTATTGTGACTTCCGACCTCCACCATTGTGAAATAATGAATGTGTGTTGTTTTAAGTCACTAAATATGTGGTAATTGGTCGCAGCAGCACAAGGAATACAAACAACATTTTTGTACCAAGTATCCTTAACTGTAGCACATCCTGTTATGACCTTTGGCTGAGAAATTATAAGTCTGACTTTTTCTAGATGTAGTGAGTATTTCAAATCGTAGCACTTGGGAGGCAGAAGCAGGCGAATCTCAATGAGTTCAACACCAGCCTGGTCTACATAGTGAGTTCTAGGCTAGATAGGACTATATAGTGAGAACCTGTCTCAAGAAGAAGAAGAGGAGGAGGAGGAGGAGGAGGAGGAGGAGGAGAGAGAGAGAGAGAGAGAGAGAGAGAGAGAGAGAGAAGTCTCTTTAGAGAGACTTCTTGCCAGGCTATGCGGAATGACATTATGCATTTGGAGGAGTGATTGGCTTGGTGATATGTCTCTAGCTTCGAGGAATGTAGATAGCAAGCATGTTCCCAGGTGGCACATTGTAGCCTGTTAGGAGTCCTGATTTTAAGTGACCATGGAGAGCAGGGGAAGCTACAGAATTCAGGGAGAGTAGTTGGATGTGCAGCCCAAGGACCCTTAGGCAGTGTGGTCCAGGGACTGTGGATCAGGGGTTGAATGGCCCTCAGACTGATGTGGGCTCTCTGTAAAGTCCCTTGTCTGTTCTGTCCTGGGATTCAAGGTTTAGCTTCCAGGCCTCCTGTGTGAAACACCCTAGCTTGTCTCAGCTCACAGGAAACTCCCTCCAAGCCTTTCCCTTCCCTTAGCCAGGGCCCCAGCCAGCTGCTTCACCTCCTGGGCTGCGGTTGTTTTCCCTTGACTAGCTGTCAGGCCAGCCCAGCCTGTTCCAGGCTTACATTTGGGGCTCAGCAGTGGATACATTTAATTGGTTGTGGCTGAATCCAAGGGGTCCTGCACAAGGCCTGTTGCTTTCTCCTTTTAGGGAAATTGGTTCTCTCTTGTGTGTTTCTCCTCTCTCTGGCCACATCACCAGCAAATCTCAATAGGGCCCAGTGCCCGCAACCAGTCTGTGATTCACACTGAGCCTGCCAGATTGCTCACTCCAAAACCCAGTGTTCACCATGTCCTTCCTTCCCTGGACACAGTCGAGGACCCTCCATCACCACAACCATCTTAGCTTCAAATGTGAAAATAGAACAGAAAAATCAAATCACCATACAGCCTTCTTTTCTAGTGACTCATCATATGGAACCTCTGTATAAAACAGAGAGGCTGGCATGTAGCTCAGCTGGCAGAGAGCTCACCCAGTGTACACGAAGCCCTGGGTGCCTCCCCAGGACTGCGTAAGTCTGAGCATCGAGGTACAAGCCTGTGGTCCCAGCACTCAGGAGGCTCAGGCAATGGAAAGTGGAAGGGATAGGATCAGAAGCTGAAGGCTGGGATGACAGGATGGGTCAGTGGGTAGAGATGCTTACTTACTATGAAAGCCTAGGGCCTGAGTTCTGTCCCCTAGAACCCATGGAAGAAGGAGAGAACTGACTCCAGCAAGTTCTTCTTTGACCTCTACATGTGTGGGCACATGTGTGATAACATCCATGTCATGTCACTAGGACTTGCTGGTTGCCAATGTAGCCTGAAAACACAACTCCAGGTTCAATGAGAGACTGTCTCAAAAAGTTTTCTTTCTTTGTTTTTTTTGAAAGATGCCTTCATTTTTTTTTTCTCTTTAGATATGTAGGTGAATGGCAATAATTTTAAAATAGGCTTTAATACTTTTTTGGATCAGATTTGAATTTATAAAGAATATATGTGGCTAATACAGGGTTCCCATGTGTCTGTCATGCCCTTCCCCCTACCACAGACTCATGCTGGCGTGAGACCCTGGTTACAGTGGGTGACCCAGTACTGAGGCACAGCTTTCACTAGAGGCCACACCCCACACTTTGTTTAGATTCCCTTAGCTCTTACCTATGATTCATCTTTCTCTGCTCCTGTACCACATTTCCTTAGGTGGTCTCAAATCTCTAATCTCCCTGTGGTAAGGATAGGTTTTGGGGTTTTCCTTCATTCTTATATTTTCTTTCTGAAATGTTTGCCTTTATTTTTTATTTTATGTGATGGACATTTTTGGCCTGCTTGTACGTCTGTCTGTGCATCTTATGCATATAGTGCTCACAGAGGACGAAAGAGGGTATCAGATCCTCTGAGACCAGGGTTACAGATGGTTGTGAGCCACCGTGTGGGTGCTAGGACTCAAACCCGGGTCCTCTGGAAGAGCAACAAGTGCTCCTAACCACCGAGCCATCTGTCTAGCCTCTAGAGCTTATATTCCCAGGAGGTTGGGTCACGTGTGCTGTAGGATGCTTCTGTCCTGGGACTTGTCCCCTGATCTCCTCGCAGTTAGGCTGAGGTTGAGTTGGTGGTTCATGGATGGCCTATGTAGCATCTGTGAAATTGGAATCAAATTGCATGTATGAAGCCTACAGCATACTTTGAAAAGTCAGTGATGATACACAGGCTTTCAAGAGCCTTCTCTGTTTCTCCCTGCACGTGTCACTGGCCTGTCACCCTCCCTCCTGAGAGCTTCCAGCTTCCTGAGCATCTCCCCAATCAGCCCTGACTTGGAGCACATTGACTCCCCTCCATGGGATGCCTTTCATTCTCCCTACCTGGCTCCCTTCTGAAGTCTTGGGAATGATGCCAAGGTCTGCTTGACTTTTTACCTCCGCCCTCCTTTTGTCCCCACTTTCCGTGAGGTAACTGGTGCAGTCCCCAGGGCTTCCTTGGGTGTGTGGGTCTGATCATTCTGTTCTATGCTGGAAAGCTCCCTGAGAGCTTCCTACTCCTCCTCTGCCAGCACAGCCTGGTACACGGCAGACACCAGAGGATAAGAAATGAGACATTAGAGAAAGGTGTCATTTTCCAGGACAGCCTCAGTGAAACACCCCACCTTTGTTCAAAGCACATGCGGTGAGCTAGTGGGTAATGCGTACCAGTGATTCACCTTTGAGTGGATTCTTAATGGGAATTTTCTCCTTGTCCTAGAGTGTGAGGATGGGGTGTGAATATAGGACTGGCCACCAGGGGGCTCCAGGAGGCAGTTTAGCAGCCAGCAGGGGATGAAGGCTGGGGTGGCTTCTGCAGCCAGCCCTGGTCCAGCCAGACTCCTGAAAGAAAGTGTGTCAAAAGAGAAGTCTGTTTTGTCACCGATGTGCCAGGCTCTGTAGCAAGGACAGGATGTACCAGCCTGTTCTGCAAACATGTGTAGGCCCCAAATGTCCTTTACCCCAGAGGTCTACAAAGAGGACAAAAGCTACCGAGAGCCATGAAATGACGCTGGTAGAGACAAATGATCTTATTATGTGTGTGACCAGACCTTGATGAGGACTTCCTGATTTCTCTTTCCATTTCAGTGTTTGAGGGCTCACCTTGGTTTAGAAATTTTTTAACAGATATTCCTAAAATCAAGATCACCACTGAAAACTTGGAACATCAACTGTCCTGAGTTCTAGGAAGAAGGGGAGCTGTGTTAACTTATGTAGTGGAGGTGAGATTAGACGGGCTCTACGGAGCTTATTCTTTCACTTTCATTGTTGATATTACTAACGGTCATAATAACCATGGCTGTGGTGTATTTGGTGCCTGCTCCATGTTTGTTCTTCTTTGGATATAAGGAGAATTGAACCAACATAACCCTTGGCTGTTCAGGGAGGAAATTAAGGCCAGGACCATTCAGTGGCTTTTCCAGGCCACACTCAGATCCTGCCTGCCTCTGAGACCTGAATTCTTTCACACCCCTGAAGGATCTAGTCCACGTTGCCTATTGGAAGGCCTTCCCATGCCTCAGGGAAGCGAAGGGCTATCACAGGAGGTTGTGACAGGTGAACCCATCATTAATAACAATAATAAAAAGAACAATTGTAGCTTCCCTTTCTGGAGCTATGAGCTTCCTAGCATCTGCAATAGACAAAGAGACAAAGGGATGTCTGTCTGCTAAAATTGAACACTGTATCCGAAGCTTCTGTAGTCTACTTTTTTAAGTGTAAGCTATGGTAGACCTTGTGTACATTTAAGAGGAATCTTCCTTCTAAAGAGCCCACCAGTCCCAGATGTTAGAACTCAAACCTAGGGCTACATGCTAAGCAAAAGCTGTATCATTGAGTTCTACTCTCAGGTACATGTGTGTGTGTCAGGTAGATGTGTGTGTGTGTACACATGTGTGGAGATGGGGGTGCACATTTATGTGTGTGAAAAATCAGAAGTGGATGTCCCACGTCTTCCTCAGTCACTCTCACTTTATTTTTTCATGACAGGGTCTCGAGCTCACCAGTTAGTTAGACTGGCTGGCCAGTGATGGCATGGGTAGGCCCACCTCCACTGCTCCAGCACCAGGCTTGAGTTAGAGGCATGCCCCATGCTTAGCTTCTATGGGAGTCTGAGCCCAGGTCCTCATGCTTGTGTGCAGCCACCATGTTCCCGCCCCTCAGCATCTTCCTCTTCAGGGTTTGACCTGGCTGCATATGATTTTACCTGCACAAGATCCTGCAATCTCGCCCATCTGAACCCTTAGGGACGGGTATGGTTACATGAGATGCCACCCAGGCTCTATGGCATTGGCTGTCTTCCACTGTTTTTCAGGATGAGAATCTCAACAGGAAAGCCCAGCAACAAACTAAAAGGTCATTTGCCCCAGCTGAAAGGCGTTAATTCCACCACCCACCCCCACCCCCAGGGTCCCTCACAAACAGAAAGTTTATCGTTGTAGCACACAGCAGATCTTCAGAGGAGGGTGACCCAAGGAGAGTGTTCAGAACCTCCTGGGCCTTTTGCCCCACACAACAGTCTAAAGCTTCTGAAAGGCGCAGAATCAGGCGCATGCTCTGCCAGTGGCCTGCCCAGGATCTGAGAGCTGAGTGGGGCTGTGCCTGGCACGCCTACTTAGCCAAACCTCAGCTCCGTGCCAGCGTGGAGCTATTAATTATTTTTCTTTGTCAAACCTTTGTCAGCAACTTCATACCAAAAGGAATGGTTTCTTTTCCCTTCGGCGGGGTTTGTGACTGTAGTAAATACAAGATAATTACGTTCCCGTTCTTAAATTAAAACAAAAATAGCTAGAGGTGCCAGGCAGGAGTTATTTACATTCCCATAGCCCACCTCTCGTCCAAGACTCAGCACGATTAGTTTCTGACTTTTCCTGCAAATCTGGAGCTGCTCAAGTGGTTTAATGTGATATTTTTATTAGTGGTGCCCCCAAAGTGATCCTCTTTGCTCCAAGTTAATATTAAATAATACTTTCATATTTTTTCCTTTTAGCATTGCTGGAGATATTTAAGACCATGAGGCTACAATTAAAATATGGACATTAAAGTTTTTTGAACAAAAGCATTGTGGCTCAGTGGTAGAGAACTGGCCGCCAAGGCACAACGGCCTAGATTCAGTCCCCAGTGCTACCAAACACAAAACGAAACAAAAACAAACAAATAGGAGGAAGAAAAGGAAGCAGGCACTAAGGAGGTATAAGGTGAAGTAAGAGAATGCATCAGAAAGCATTTGGATAGTCTTTTTTTCTTTGTTTGTACTCTATTGCTTATCTGGGTATCAGCCTCTGATTTGGCAGAGGGAGAAAGGCATTCTTGTGGCTGCAGAGAATTCCTTTCTTAATTCCTTAAGTTGGTGTTTGGAAAGTGAAAATACAGGCCAACAAATCCTTACAAACATTTGGTCTTATTTTCCTAAGAGGTAAACAAAATTATAAAAGGTAATATTTAAAATGGAATCAAGAGAGGTAGCAATGTGGCTCAATGGTAGTACACTTGCCTAGCATGCTCGAGGCCCTGGGTTTGATCCTCAGCACCACTTAAAAATTAGGGAGAGGGGGGATTGAGTCCTTTGTCAGTTTGTTATATGGGACTTAGATGGTGAGGAATCCGAGGATCGTGGCTGACCTGGGTGGATGATGTTAGTGGTATCTAATGATTGGGCCCGGAGAGACTCAGCAAAGCTTAATGACAGGAAGGGTTCTGGGTGGAGATGTGTTCTCTCCAAAACGAGAAGTCTTACCAGAGAGGGGGGCCAATGTTCTTTGTGAATGGAAAGCTAGATGTACAATGTCACATGCAGGAGCAGCTGGCCCCAGACAGCCTGGCATAAGGGCTTGCTCTCCCCCTACGAAATGCCTTGATGATGTAACTTACTGAGGACAGTAAGTCAGCACCTCGACTTCATCCCAGAAAGGCAGAACCCATTTATGGTTTCCAGCGTCACCCAAAGGCATTGTGTACTAAAAGCAAAGATGGGATGAGAAGCCTGGAGCATGGCAGGAGGGATGAGAGGGAGACTGGTCTACCCATTGCCAGTCATTCTCACGGGGCTTTAGCTTCAGGTGGTAGGAGCAGGCTGCGTTTTGACGGTTCTGTGTTTCAGCCACACCACCCTCATCAACAGTCCGAAGAATCACTGTGCCTGTCAGAGCCCATCCCTGTTGTGCTTTGATAACCAGACTGACCTCTCTGATGTCATTGCTGTTTAGATTTATTTGGAGGGGACAGGGAGAGGATTAACCAGTGTTTATTCTCGGAGGGGGCCTGATCTTTACATCATCTGAACCTAAGACATTCTATGGACTGCAGTATATATTATCCCAGATCTTAATTTGAAGCATAAATGTTAGACTAATTTCATTTTGATATATGACAGTAGTAAAATTCAACATTAATATGATCAGTCGATAATTCAACTTTTATTTCAGATATCAAAGAAATCTGTTTCCAGCCAGAAGAAAAAAGGAAGAGATTTAACATTTTGCTGATAACAGTCCCTTTTCTATTTATTTTTTTTCCTTAACGAGGCAGCCTTGTAACCGATTCATGTGGTCTTTGAAATCCTCGGGAGTCGTGCCTCACTCCCAGGATCCCCATGGAAAGGGGCAGCGTCTTCTCCACTTTAGCTCCTGGCACTGATCTTTGCCTGCCTTATTAGGAGCAGAGAGTCTGAAAGGTTGGGTGAACTGTCTCTGCTCTGCTCCCCTTTTCAGCGGCATGATGCCTCATTCTGAACTGGCTGCTTTGGCAGAGAAGTCGTAAGTGGGATGATGGGGGGTGGGGACGGAGTCTTCCCACTCCGTGAGGATGATTGAACAGCCCGGGTGATGAGTTTTAGAAAGATTTTCATCTGTAGAAAGATTGTGGCCATGCTGAACACAAATGGCTTTGTCACCATTAGCAGGCAGATGGAGCATGTGTTTTGTATTATTAACTTGAGGCAGTGTTAGGGCTGCTCCAGCAACTCTTAAGATTGTGGAGCCAGCCAGCGAGCATCTTGCTCTAGTTCATGTCTGTAAGCGGCCCTGTTCAGATGATCTCTGGCCAGGACAGCCACTCTGAAGGAGATGCTGTATGACACCACTCCTGCCCCAAACGAGTGCCTCATTTACAGGAAATAAGTTAAAGAGAAAGATGAGTCAGGGGACTTCAAAGCAATCCCATTTCCTCAGAACTGAAATCACGAATACCCCAAACCCAAGAGTTTATGGACATTCCTGTGTAGCTAAAACCTCTGCCCAACTCCACAAGGTCGCCCTGTACAGAGCCCTCACTTTTCCAGAAAGGAAGAGGCCTGCCAGGAAGAAGGAACAAAGGTGAAAGAGAGAAGGGGAAATAGGCTTGGGGCTGGGGATTCTGTTCAGTTGGCAGAGTGCTTGTCTCGCTGCAGGAAAACCTGGCTTTGATCCCCAGCACAAACCAGGTGTGATAGTGGACACCCTGTAATCCAGCACCCAGGTGGTGGAGGCAGGGGGATCAGTTCAGAATCATCCTTAGCTACATGGCAAGTCCAAGGCCAATATGGGATATGTGAGGCCGTGTTGAAAGAGAGAAAGCAGGACTGTATTCCCAGCTGCTTTGGAAGTCGAGGCAGGAGGATTTCGTGAGACTGACCAGGTTTCTCAGACTAGTGGGTAAAAGTGTTTGCTGAGCAAGTCTGATGACCCGAGTTCTATCCCTGGAACCCAAGATAGGAGAGAACCCTCCTGTGGGCACCATTCACACAGATCCCTATCAATTACTGTAATAGACCTGAGCTTACTTATGTAATCATTAGATTGGGGGAGGGAATAGTGAATTCCTGCTGCAGGCTTGGTTTGGTTTTAACAGGCTGTCAGCCCAAACTTGGCTATTAGCACACCAAGGGCGTGGATCTCTCCATCTCCCAGAAGCTGAGATTACAGGTGTGGCAGTAGTGGGCTTACATGTGCATTAACCCTAAAGGCTCATGCTTGCATTTTTAGTCCTGAGTTGATGGGGGAAATAGTCCTAGCATCATACCTGCCTGTGCTATAACAGTTGTTAGCTAGATGCTCCTGAGCTTCTCTGTTAAAGTTTCCCTGTTATACAGGAAAGTGCCCAGGACAGAAATGCCGATCCAGGATCTCCAGGTACCAGTGCTGGTTTGACTGTTTTCTTATGTGTATGTGCCTTCCAAATCTAGATGAAGGCAACAGGCCCCAGGAACTGGACATCAGCTGCCATGTGGTGCTATGAATTGAATAAAGGTCCTATGTACGGAAGAGCGACCAGCGCTCTTAACCCACAGAGCCATCTCATCTCCCCAGACCCCAGACTTTAAACCTAAATGTTTCAATAAAGTCTTTTTCTCTTGGGAAAAAAAAAAAAAGGCAGGAGAGAACTAACTGCCCAAACCGTTCCCCACCCTTCACATACACGTACACTCATACACACACAGTGATAATATGCACTCATAGGATGATGATGGTGATGATGGTGGTGGTGGTGGTGGTGGTGATGATGATGATGAACAAGAAGGGGAAAACGAGGACAGGAAAGAGGAAAGAAGCTAGGAGGCAATGGGGGCAGAAGGATAGAAGGGTGGAAGGCGAATGACTGTAAGAAGGTCGGTAGCTAAGTCTGATCTTGCAGAAAACTGTAAGGCAAGTGTACTTCCCAGTACATCTGCCATGTGGGCTTTTGTTTAGCAGACAACCAAAGTCAAAACAAGCCTGTATGTCTTTTAAATGTCATTAGTTATTGGTGAGCTCATAGAGGAGAGGCTTAAGGGGTTTTGTTTTGAAACTAGCTTCAGTGGAGATTTGTGTCTGAGAAAGCCAAGCACTGTTCTAGATTCCAGTTCCAGGTCTGCCATCTTGAGGGAACACATGAGTAGACTGATCAAAATAGTTGATCGAAGAGCTTCATGGATATTACAAAAACATTCTGACCCAAAAATCTTTTGTTGTTTTGAGACAGGGTCTCAGGTAGACCAGGTTAGCTTCGAGCTTGCTGAGGGTAGTGACCTTGAACATCTTTCTCATCCTCCTGTCTGTGTTTCCCAAGTGCTAGGATCACAGTTGATCATCACCACACCCAGCCCAAAGAGTTTATTCTGAAGAAATAAACGACCAGGGATGAGTTGTGTTCATCTCCCCCTCTATCTTAAAAAGAGTTACACTGAAAATCCCATTGTGGGTTTTTGTTGTTGTTCCTTTTGAATTTTTTTTTATTATTATTACTTAGTTACTTTTTAGAAGACAGGATCTAGATGGTGATGGAGAGACAACGTAGCCAGTTAAGAGTACTTACTGCTCCAACAGAGGACCAAGGGGTGTAGCACCCTCTTCTGGCTTCCCTGAGCATTGCACTCACATGCACAGACACAGAATTTAAAAATAAAAATATATATTTTTTTGAGACAGGGTTTTTCTGTGTAGCCTTGGCTGTCCTGAAACTCATTCTGTAGACCAGGCTGGACTTGAACTTGGAGATATGCCTCTGCCTCCAAAATGCTGGGATTAAAGGCATGAGCCACTACTGCCAGGTGTAAAAATAAATCTTTTTTAAAAAATGGATGAAACTAGTTAAATAAATGGTGGCATATCATAATAATATTTATAACATAGTTAAAACACAGCTCTGTATACTTGTGGAGACTGATTTTTGTAGCATATTGCCTATAATGTTTTCCAGAGGATTTATGTAATTACATGTGATTCTTTTATGTAAAAATACATCCTTGGACTTGCATTTAACAAAGTCTGGGAACATAGTCCTGAAGTATCAACAGTGATTGAGTCTGGAAGATAGGATTTGGAGTGCCTAATTTTTCTGTCTGTATTTTCTGAATCCATTTTCTACCATGAATATGTATGACTTGCCTAATATTAAAAAAAAAATGGACGGAGGGGAACTTTTTCACTTGGAGAGCCTTTACTTAAGCTCTTTCTCTACAGAGAAGGGCCCGAGGTAAGTGTGAGGTTATAGAGCCTTTCCCAAAATTAAAGGAATAAACCAAGAATATCGCAAATATCAGGGCCAAGGCTGGGGCTTGTCCAACCTGTACAGAGCCTTGGGTTTGATTCCAAGCACTGCATAAACATAGTGAGGTATGCATACCTATAATCTCAGCACTTGGGAGGTAGAGGCAGGAGGATCAAGGAGTTCAAAGTTATCCTGAGCTATAGAGAATTGGAGACCAGCCTGGGCTACGCGAGAGACCCACCCTGTCTCAAAAAACCACTAAATAACTAATAAGAATTATTCATTCATTCATTGACCCAGGCACCTGGTCTGAGACCTTCTTTCTCTCTTAGGGCTGGCCTGAGTAGTGTAGTGATAGATGCTCTTCTACAGGCCATTTTCTGGTGTAGGCAGTTCTCATGAGGGCTCCCTTTCCTCTAGACTAGACCCACTGCTGCTTGGTTCTGACAGGAAGCGTTCCTGGCCACCCTCAACAAGTTTGGAGTGAGGTGGGGGAGGCCAAATGACTGATTTCAGACAGCACACAGCCCAAGGGACAAGTCGCTGGACGGTTCCTTGGTTTGGGCCCTGAGGTAAGTTGACTGAAAAGCCTGCCCTAGTCTCAGACATTCTCCAGGGCAGTCTGTGGACCAAAGTACCGATGATGGCTAGAGCACAGGCTACCTGACTGGATCTGGCAGGGTGATGTGGGTTTTGTTCCCTTGTCTCTGCCTCTCCTCAGTCTCCTCCTCCTATCTGCTTGGAGGCTGTTGTGACCTCTAGAGAAGCTTTGGGCTTGAGCTTTCCGCTGCTGTTCTCTGTGTTGCTTCCAGCTGGTCCTCTCCCTGGGGCAGGATGGGTGTGGGAGGAAGACAGGACAGCTGGGGTTCTCAGTGGGTGGGTTCTTGGCCTGAAGCCCTGAGGATCTTCTCTGCTTCACCAGCATAGCCAGCTCCATTCCCACATCCAGAGATCTTGGTTGGGACTTAAGATCCAGTTCTGACTGGGATCTGGAGCCAGTTTGAGAATCCCTGGTAACTACCTTCACGAAGGCTGATATCATCATCGCTCGCCTCTGGGAGAGCCAGGCTGCTTACTAACTGCACCAGCTAAAATTTCAGACTGGGTGGGAGGGAGGGTTAGAGGCAGGATTAACCACCCAACATAAGAAAGTGCTCCAAATGGAGCACTGTAGCAGGGCACAGTGTAGCAACCATAACCAACACGGAGAGCTCTTAAACACTTCATGTGTGATCATTTCCTGAAGGTCTGGATTCCTAGTTCTGCTTGCAGAAATCAAAACATGCAACAAGCTGCAACTAAAGAGTTCTTTAAAGAGCAACAAAAAGTTGGGCTGTGGAGATGGCTCAGTAGGCAAAGGGCTTGTCTCTTAAGTCCCCAGAAGCTGCCCACATAAAGCAGGAGGAGGTAACACATCTGTAACCCCAGTACTCCTGTGGTGAGAAAGGAGGTAGAGCCAGAAAATGCCCAAAGCTCGAGGGTCGCTACCCTGATATACAGTGGAAAACAACAAGCACTGACAGTCAAGGTTGTCTTCTGACTCTCTGTCTCTCTCTGTCTCTCTCTCTCTCTGTGTGTGTGTCTCTCTCTCTCTGTCTCATTCCTCCTTCTGCAGGTCCTGGAGACAAATGCTCTGCTTTGCATCTTTATAAATGTGAGCTCTAGGAACCTCAGAGAATGGAAGCAATTGTGGCTGGGCATGGTATGGTAGAATCCTTACCTGGCCTGTGCAAAGAAGACCCTGTGCTTGATTCTCAGTAATGGGAAGGAGTGTGTGTGTGTGTGTGTGTGTGTGTGTGTGTGTGTGATGTACATGTGAGGATCACATGACATCCTTGGGTGTTGTTCCCCATGTGCTGTCTGCCTTGTTTTGAGACAGGGTCATCTGTTGCAGGGTATTTGATCCCACTGTGAACCCAGCAAGATATTATGTTATTTACTGGGAAATAAATGCTTCTAGTTGTGGTGAGGCTCAGAGAGGCAGAGAAAGCTGACCTTCTTCCTCACAGACTACGTCCCACCATAAGCAAGCAGGCTTTTGCCCTCTGGGGGATCTTCAAGGAAGAGGGGACAGAGAGATCATAAGAGCCAGTGGTCCGATACAGTGGCTGAACTCAAGGAAACGGTGTTTTCCAGATACAACATGGCAGTTCCACATAGAGCCAACATACCTGCACAAGCACATACATACCTGTACAAGCTCAAGCCAGACAAAGATGCCTACATGGAGGGAGGAGGGTAGGCATGAAACCCTACCACTAGGTGAGGAGCCATTGGTAACTGATAGCTGCTGGGAGAGGGAGAATCTGTTTTCTTTAGTGTTGTAACTCTGGTAGGTCAGCCACAAGCCAGAGCAGGCCACGCACCCAAGACCAGTTTGGTCAGTATAAACTGGACTTGATGCAGGGGGTGGGGGTTGGGGGAAGAAAGCTCAAAGTTGGGAGGGTTGAGAGGGAAGGGTGTAGCTGTGGATGCAAGAGGAATTGGGGAGGAGAAAGACTGTACATCTTAAATGGCTGAGGAAATGGGGAGAATAACATGCATGGTATAAAACTCTCAAAGAAGTAATAAAAATATTACTTAAGAGATATATTCTACAAACTACCTTTATGAATTTGGAGCATCATAGAAGTACAGACAATTACATAAAACAGTAATGGAATTAAGTTAACATTTGTCCATACACAAAGCATATAATTTATACTATATGCACACATACCTCTCCCTGTGATGATGGCAGACATGCTGAACAGCAGTAAATTTGAATCTTAGAGGCCTTTCTGCCCGTGTTTATCTGCACATTGCTGTCTTACCTACATCAGAAGAATGCAGCTGAATTCAGTTTGGCAGGCCACTGAAGTGGCTGGGTGAAGCAGAAGCATTGTAGCCCAAGTCTGAAGACCCAAGGTTTGTCACTAAGGCCCTCAAGGAAAGATGAGAAAAGTGTCTCCTAAGCTCTACATTCACGCTGTGGCATGCATGGATACATGAATGTATCCATGCACACG
The DNA here is from genome assembly GCA_019843965.1 of Rhynchomys soricoides. Classification (NCBI taxonomy): domain Eukaryota; kingdom Metazoa; phylum Chordata; class Mammalia; order Rodentia; family Muridae; genus Rhynchomys; species Rhynchomys soricoides. Next base: position 3,775,838 of record JADRCH010000134.1, read on the forward strand.
TTATACATCCTCACACAGGTTCATACAAAAGATGCAGGTTAGCACCGAGGACCAGTGAGACTCACTTATAAGTGACCGGGACAGGTGTCATCTTGGTCCAAACTACCTCTGTCAAGTTCAGATGCCAAGAACACAAAATGATGGGCTGGGCAGAGTCCTTTTCCTGGGGATTATGTCTACTTCTGAAAGCAGGATAACAGTAATTCTAATGAAGCCTAGAAGCTTCTAGGAGGAGATGTAGTCTCTCTCTCCCAGTCCCCCAACTTGCTCTGAATGAGGCCTGGGGTCCATTCTGTCTCTCATTTCCTCCGAGGGTGGACACCTCATCTCAGTAGTTCCCTGGGGAGTGGGGCAACTCTACCTTTTGTAAGCTAAACCCTGAGTCCTCCATTCCCTCAGTAACCACAGACATGGTCTTGGGAAGGAAAGATTCTTGGCTAGTTTTTCAGGTTGGTAAAATTGGTAAATTCTGTGGTTCTCAGTTGAATTCATGCTAACTCTCCATCTCTCAATCCAATGAAATGCCAAGTCTGTCTTTTGAGAGTTAGGCTGGTGTGATTTTAAGAATTAAAGGAAAAAAATTCTTAGCTCTTGTTCCTTCTCTTGTTCCTTCCTTGTTTGGTCACCAAAACTGTCTAATTACAGGTAATCGGAATCAGAGACCTTGCAACATTTTTACAAATGTCAGGGGTGCTGCTGGTGGTCTGTGTTCTAATGCTGCTGCAAGGATGGATACCTTAGGCGGCCATATTTGATACCATCTAATCCAGACTGGGCTGTTTGGACCAGATGGCCAAGCAGGAGGCTTGCCTGTGGCCTATCACGAGGTTTGGCACTTAAAGATGAGCTGGGCAATAATTTCAGCATCTTTCTTAGTAGTCCAACCTGGAAAATACCAAGACAAAGGAGTGGTAGACCATCAAATTACCACTGAGATACAGGGATGGGGTGGGGGCTGACTAAGACAGACAGAGGCCTTCCTGTGCAACAGAGACCGGGCATGGCAGACAGGTCAGCAGAAGTGGGCATGGGGAGAGAAGACCTGAGAGGAAGTAGTGAAACCAGCCAGTGCGAGTTGCTCCAGCAGTGACAGTGGACACGTCACACGAAGAAACTTCCAGCCCCGAGGCCTGGTTTAGTATGGTGGGTTCTGACCAGCTATCATTCTTCCCTGTAAGGAAGATGGTACCGCTTAGCCTATGGCCTAACCCACCCTGCCTTCTCAGAGCTCTGGCTGACATTCTTCCTCTGTGAGGTCTTTGCAGATGAGCTCTGAGGAGTCAGGGAAGCAGCCTTATGCACAGCAGGGCCACACTGCAGCCTTCTGAATCCCAGCACAGTGTGCTTTCAGTGTCCCTGCCTGCTGTCAGGTCAAGGGGTCTTGGGATGCTGTAGGCCACCTCAGCTGACCTTGCATTTTCCTGCACTGTTTTTCGGGGGCTCAGAGCAACCATCCAGGGCACGGTTTTCCTATCATGCTGCACTTCTCCTCATTTTTAAAGTTAATAACAGAAGCCAACGGCCACATGGGGCTTCCGATATTCCCTCACTTGCTCCTCTGTGTTCTTTCTCCTCCCAGTGCCCTGTCTACTCTGGCTGTGCCTCATTCATTGTCCTGGAACCCTGATGTGGAGGGATGAAAGGAATTCAGTCAGCTCTGCAGTCACTTCCTTAGCGCTTTGAAGAGCCCCCCCCCTTCTAATTAGCAGCCTCAGCTTCCTCCCTTAGCAAACCTCAGCATGGGCCCTGCTTTCTCCTCAGAAGGATTCATCAACCCCCCCCACAAATTTCAACCCAATAACTGCTTCTCTAAATTGCCCCACCCCCTCAAATCATCGAGCCCCCCTCCCCCACAAGTGCACACTCATGCCCGTGTGTGTGTGTGTGTGTGTGTGTGTGTGTGTGTGTGTGTGTGTTGTATACTTGTAAAGGAAGATGTCGGAGCCTGTGCGTGCACATTTGGAAGCCAAACCCTGAGGTTGAGTGTTGTTTTTGATGACTTCCTCTCCAATTCATTTCTTGATTGGGGATCTCTCAGCAAACCTGAATCTCTGTTTTAGCTAGCCAGCTGGTCAACAAGTCCCCAGGTCCTGTTGTCTCTGCTCCAGGTATCCTGACATCACAGCTGACTTTTGATGTGGGAGCTGGGATCAGAACTCAGGTCCTCATGACCCACTGAGCCCTCTCACTAAGTTGCCCAGGTTGGCCTTGAACTCACTCTGTAGTCCAGACTGGTCTTAAAGTTTCGATCTGCCTGCTTCAGCCTCCTGAGTAGCTGGGATCAGGCTTACACTACCAGGCCTGGCTAGAATGACTACTATCAAAAGAAACAAAGTATTAATGAAGATTGGAAAACCTGTGCCCTGTTACAGGAACATGAAATGCTAAGGCCACTACAAAAGTACTAGAGCAGTTCCTTTACAGGTTGAAAATAGATTTACCCTGGGGGCTGGAGAGATGGCTCAGTGGTTAAAAGCACTGACTGCTCTTCCAGAGGTCCTGAGTTCAATTCCTAGCAACCACATGGTGTCTCACAACCATCTGTAATGAGATCTGATGCCCTCTTCTGGTGTGTCTAAAGACAGCTACAGTGTACTCATAGAAAATAAAATAAATAAATCTTTAAAGGGGGGGGGGAGAAAATAGATTTACCCATATGATCTGGCAATTCTACTGTGGGATCCATACTTGAAATGGGGAACCCAAACAGGCATGGCCTCTATCATGGCAGCATTGCTAACAATAGTTAAAAGTCGAAGGTAGCCCAAGTGTTATCTACAGCCCAGCCGATAAGCAAAAAGTGGTAAAATTCATACACTGTGCAGGGGAACCTAGAATCTCAGTGTGGGGGAGGTAGATGTCTGAAGCTTGTTGGTCATCCTTGACTACTCAGTGAGCGTCAGTTCAGTGAGGACTATCGTGTGTTTAAGGAAATCTCAATCGTTCAACTTTACCAATGAAGACTTGAGAGCAGTGTGCACATAAACACTGGCAGAGATGCTTCTAAGATTTGTGTTTACTGTTGTTCAGCATGTCTGCCATCATCACAGGGAGAGGTATGTGTGCATATAATATAAATTATATGCTTTGTGTATGGACAAATGTTAACTTAATTCCATTACTGTTTTATGTAATTGTCTGTACTTCTATGATGCTCCAAATTCATAAAGGTAGTTTGTAGAATATATCTCTTAAGTAATATTTTTATTACTTCTTTGAGAGTTTTATACCATGCATGTTATTCTCCCCATTTCCTCAGCCATTTAAGATGTACAGTCTTTCTCCTCCCCAATTCCTCTTGCATCCACAGCTACACCCTTCCCTCTCAACCCTCCCAACTTTGAGCTTTCTTCTCCCTCACCCCCACCCCCTGCATCAAGTCCAGTTTATACTGACCAAACTGGTCTTGGGTGCGTGGCCTGCTCTGGCTTGTGGCTGACCTACCAGAGTTACATCACTAAAGAAAACAGATTCTCCCTCTCCCAGCAGCTATCAGTTACCAATGGCTCCTCACCTAGTGGTAGGGTTTCATGCCTACCCTCCTCCCTCCATGTAGGCATCTTTGTCTGGCTTGAGTTTATACAGGTATGTATGTGCTTGTGCAGGTATGTTGGCTCTATGTGGAACTGCCATGTTGTATCTGGAAAACACCGTTTGCTTGGGGTCAGCCACTGTGTCTGGCTCTTATGATCTCTCTGTCCCCTCTTCCTTGAAGACCCCCCAGAAGAGGCAGGGTGTAATATTTATGTCCCATTTGGGGCTGAGAACTCTAGTCTCTTAAAAACACATTTCTTAAAAGTCTTTCAGTTTTCATGAATAAATAAAACTAAGTAAATGGTGTTTGGGGATCTAAGGGGGACTTCATTCCTGGGAGTGTAGCAGCCAGTTCTTAGAAACTCCTCACATGGGCCCTTGATAAGTTGTTGAACACACCAGCCATTGTCTTTTTGGAGATACTGATGGCAACAGAGAGCATGGATTTGTGATGTTTAAAAAAAAAAAAAAATCCACATCAGATGGCTGTGTCATCTAATTAGAACCTGAATTTCATAAATAAAGTATCTTCCAAGTGTTAACAGTGAAGGTAAGGTGTAAAGCCTGGCTGGCCTGGAACTCACTCTGTAGACCAGCCTGGCCTCCATATCAGAGATTTACCTGCCTCTATATCCTCATTGCTGGGAGTATCTTCAAATTATTAAAGGGAAAAAAAAGATGGCAAGAAGAGAAATGATAAGTGTGTTCCAGTTTCATTTTTATTGCTGTGATAAAATATCCTGACAAAAAGCAACTTTGGCAGAAGAAAGTTTATCCTGCTTATGGGCCCAGGTTATGGTCCATGGTAGCATAGAAGTTCCAATGGCAAGAATTTGAAGCATCTGGCCACATCACATCCACAGTTAGAAGCAGAGAGAAGTAAATGCATGCACACCTGTTTGCTTGCTTACTCTCCTTTTCTTTTATATAGTTCAGGACCCTCACCTAGGGAATGATACAGCCCACAGTGGGCTGGGTCTTCCCTGTCAGTTATCAAGACAACCTGATCAGGGTAATTCCTCAATTAAGACTATCACAATGGGGATAATCAGTTTTGACATATGGAACAGACACGTGAAAAGTAAGAAGATGTTAAGGGACAGATGTTTCCATCTGACGACAGAGCACAGCTCCAAAGCTCTTTGAAGTAAGGGATCTTCTGGGAGCTTAGACCTAGAGCCCAAGACCTGTCCTTAAAAGAAAAAAAAAATGGTAGAGGTAGTAGTGGTGGTGGTAGTGGTGGTGGTGGCGGTGTTGGTGATGGTGGCGGTGGTGGTGGTGGTGGTGGTGGTGGTAGCGGCGGCAGCAGCAGTGGTGGTGGCTACCCATCAAGAAACACTTGAGCTCTGATCCTTTCCCCACACAAATGCCTTCCAACAAGGGTAAAGGAAGCCAACTGGCAGAAGTCCTAAATTCTGATGCCCTTCAGGAGTCAACCTAGCTGATGGCAAGTATCATTCTTATCAATCTGTTAGGACACTTAGACCTCAATCCACATACCTATGAGACAAGGGGTCTCTAGAAAGTTAGCACTTGTTACATTCTGGCAGATTCAAGGTTTGGTATTGTGATTAGTTGACTCACGTCAACAGACAGAAAAGGTGGACAAGCAAGAGGGACCACAGGGTCTCACATAAAGATAGAGAAGCACAGACAGTGCCCAAGAGGAGTTACATTTTTGCTCCAAATAGAAATGTGTACACATATCCTAAAGAATACTAAGCAGATGGGCTAGAGAGATGGCTTTGCAGTCAAGAGTGCTTGGTGCTCTTCCTAGCACCCATGTGGAGTGGCTAACTACCACCTGTAACTCAGGGACTGCCTATGTCTATTCTTGTGTCATATTTCTTTGCTTGTTTGTGAGACTACGTGCCCTCCCAGGTTGGCTTGCTAGGTATGGTTCCAGGGTACAAAAAAGAAGTGACACTGTGGGGCTTATGCTTGCCGGTTCTATTCCTTAGCCAACAGCAGGTCACCGATGGTAGGATGGGTTTCTGCCATGATACAAACCTTTTTATTCTCCATTTGGGATTTAGATCTCCATCTTATTTGTCATGGTTTAAAATGATCCTTTCTTTCTGTTGCATTTGCTTTGTTGCTTTTATTAAGAGTCTGAGATACTTTAAAACATTTGCGCCCACTTGACTAGGTCTTACACACCACTCCATTGTTTTCGGTAGTCATGAATTATCGCTCTGCTGTATCGGAGGTGCGTCATCCTTTCTTGCTTATTGCTTTCTGTGTTTAATTAGTTCATTGACCAATTTGGAAAGAATGATTCTATTTGGTGAGTTATGGGCATAATATATTCTCCTCATATTGATATCTGTCTGTTCTACCCACATTTATTGAGTGGTAATTCCTTCATCCATTATTATGACTGACTCTTCTTTGATTGTGTTTGCTATGTCCTAAGGACTCTTAAGTGCTTAAATCTATCTCTGAAATCATTATTTTATTAGTCTTTGTTCTGGCCTTGATCCAGCAAAATTCAGTTTTGATGAAGATCACTTTATAATGTGTCTTAAAATTTGATTATTACGCCCTCTTCCACTCTTGGGTATTGTTCTGCACATGTGTTTCCTTCTTAATTTTGCCGGTGATTTATCACAGTCTAGAGTATTGGAGCAAGAATGTAATTGGTATTATGTTAATGTATTTTTCATCTTACGGATGAATCATTCTGACATAACCATGAGTTTTCTAAATCAGGGTTAATGGATCTAGCTTTGTTTATTTAGGATTGTTTTGTTCTTCCCCATTATGCTTTTTATCTTGCTAGATAGCTCATCTATCTGGATAAGTAAATTTTTAGATCCTTTTTTTTTCTAACTTTATGTCAGGGGTGCATCTGGTGGATTTTCCATTTAACTAATCATATAAGCTACGGAAGAAAAAAAGGTACTATTTCTATTTCTGTCTTTCCTATATTTAGTTTCTGTTTCCTTTTCATCTTAACCCTGTGGGTTTTTCCTCCAATAGAAGTGCTGAGAGGGTAGCCTGAGCTTTCTACCCGAACTTACAGAGTAGGGTCTCTTCTGTGGTAGCTCTTATACCACAGTAGCTGGTAGCTGGTCATATAGTCATTTAAATAAAGTGTAAAAGAAATAAAAATCAGCTCTCAGTCCCATGAGTTGTGCTTATGTGCTCCACGGGTGCTTGTGACGAGTCACTACCAGCTGGTGTTCCCGGTTGTCTGGCTGTACTGCATGACGTACAAACAAGTATTTCTACAACCTCAGCGTGCTGCCCGTTCTAAAGCTTCTTGTGGAACGTTTGCTCTGGTGTCTGTGTGTCTCTGAAATAAAAGTTTATTAGGCCATTACAGATGCTAACCTGAAAAGACCAGATCCTGGGACAGGTTTCCACAACCACCAGCTGTGGCACTGGATTGGACCTACAGCTCAGAGTATTTTTATAATGAACGTTTAGAGAAAGGAAGCAACTCTACACGTGGATAAGAGAGCCAATGAGCCCGCTGTGGTGGCACACACCTTTAATCCAAGAAGCAGGCCGATCTCTGTGAGGTCAAGGCCAGCCTGGTCTACCTAGCTAGCTCTAGGCCAGTCAGTGCTACTACACAGTGAGACCCCGTAGAGGGGGAGATGAGACAAAGTTGACAACACTTTGGGATATGTTGGTGGCTCTAAAGAAAACCGCAGCTGTTTCTAGAGGGGCTAGGGTGAGCAGTCTGGGAACTAGATACAAAGACACTGGAGTGCTGCCTGCAGGGTGATGGGATTGTTTTTTAAGGTTTGTTTTTTTTTTTTTTTTTTAATTATATGCATGTGAGTGCAAGTGTGCCAGGTGACCAGAGGCATCAGATCCCCTAGAACCAGTTGTGAGCCACTCAGCTGGGTGCTGGGAACCAAACTCAGGTCCTCTACAACAGCTGTATAGGCCCCTAAGCACTGAGTCATCTTCATCTCTCCAGCCCCCATGTTGAGATTTAAATCAAAGATTCAACCTATATTCTGGAACATGAATCTATTTTTGGGTGTTTTGGTTTTCTTGACTTTGCCTGAGCTGTTAGCCACCCAACTTCTCTTTTTCTCCTGCCCCCTCTCTTCAGGCCCTTAAGATTCCATTTAGTTCATGTCTGAACATTTTTATAGTGGGCACTTTTTATCCTATTGGGGATGCTGAGCCTAATGGGAAGCAGGGCCTGGAAGATGATCAGAATTAGATGATGTCATAAGGGTGGGACCCCCATGAGGTGAAGGGTGGGTTTTAAAGGAAGAAGAGGAAAGACTTGGTATTTATGGTGTTGGTCTCCGCTATGCTTGTGACCTAGCATGAAGGCAGTTACCAGATGCCAGCACCAGAAACCCAAAAGAGAAATTTCTCCAAAACATCCAGTCTGTGATGTGCTGTGATACCAATCGAAAATGGACCAAGGTACACATTAAGACTACGATTAAAGCTCATATTTAAATCTATAAACTTTTAAAATACTAAAATGGTTTTGCTTTATTTGGTGTTGGGGGTGGAGCTTGTGGGAGCCACGTCACATGTGTGGAAGTCAGAAGACAAGAGTCTGTTCTCTCCTACCACCATGTGGGTCCCAGCTGTCAAACATAGGTCATCAGGTTTGGAATCAAGGGCCTTTAAGCCACTCCAAGCCACCTTGGCAGCCCACCTTTTCTCACTTTATAGGGGAAATTTTTTCTACCTTTTGATTTTAAACAATTCTTATAAGAATTAATGTTAGAAGTGATATGTGTCTATAATCTCAACTTCTAAGGAGAGTGGGCAGGAGGATTACAAGTTCAAGGTCAGTTTAGGTAATTTAGCAAGATCCTATTTAAAATTCAAATTTCGGGCAGTGGTGGTACATGCCTTTAATCACAGCACTCGGGAGGTAGAGGCAGGCGGATTTCTGAGTTCAAGGCCAGCCTGGTCTATAGGGTGAATTCCAGGACAGCCAGGGCTACACAGAGAAACCCTGTCTTGGAAAACCAAACCAAAACAAAACAAAAACAAAAACAAAATTTATAAAATTCAAATTTCTTTTTTAAAGGGTCCAAGACGGCAGCTTTATGGTAGAATGCTTGCTTAGTGTGTGAAAGGCTGGAATTTAATCCCCAGGTTGAGAAGGGAAGGGCAGGAAGGAGAGTGAGAGGGAAGGAGGGAAGGAAGAAAAGGAAGGAAGGATGGAAGGAGGGTTAAGTTAGTTGAATGTTATTGATGGCTTCCTCGGCATCTTCCAAAACATTTTTTAAAGATTTATTTTAATTTTATGTACATGAGTATTTGCCTGTATGGGTACGTGTATAGTAAACATGCATGCAGTGCCTATGGGGGCAGAAGAGAGAGTCAGATCCCTTGGAAATGGTACTGCAGCTGTTTGTGAGCTGTCATGTGGGTGTTAGGAACCAACCCAGGTCCTCTGAAGAGCAGCCAGTGCCCTTAACTGCTGAGCCATGCCTCCAGCCCCTCAGAATAATCTTATATTTCAAAACATTTCATGGTCAAGTTTTGCACTATTTCCTTAGTGGTGCTAATTCTCTGTCCTTGTGAGATTGCTCGTAAGTGATTTTGAGACTTTTCCCTGTTCTTTTTGGAGGATATTATTTATGATTTCTTAAACTATTAAGTAAGATAAACCTGTGATTTGTTTTCCTCTCTCTTTCTATCTCTCTCTGTGGTGTGAGTGTGTGTGTGTGAGTGTATGTGTGTGTGTGTATGTGTGTGTGTGCGTGTGTGTGTGTATGTGTGTGTGTGCGTGTGTGTGTGTGTGTGCGTGTGTGTGTGTGTGTGCGTGTGTGTGTATGTGTGTGTGCGTGTGTGTGTGTGTGTGTGTGTGTGTGTGTACATGGGTTGTCGGCAAGCACAGTTGAATTTACACCACCTAGACTAGTTAACACTAGGCTAAGTGCTAGATGACAGATATTCCATGATCATGATTCATCAAGAACAAACGAAAACCCCCAGAAGTTATCACTCCACTCTTCCTGGAGTCTTAGGCTCCCCTGTGAGATTTTAGCATTTCCCTAACTGGACTCCCCATTAATCAGTCTAAGTCAGTGAGACAACCCCATCAGGGAACGTGGCCTCTTCCCAACACTTTGTAGAGGGTGACTTTCCTGCATACCTGTCCTGGTCCTGAGGACACCCTCCTTTAACCCCCAAGTGCTGTCTTTCTCTGCTTGTGTCCCAGTGTTTTCCTTAAGTGTGTCACTCACCATGGCAAATAATTATCCTAGCTGTATCTTATTATCTAATTGCCTTCCGTGTCATTATGTGTGTCTCCCGAGTCCGGCATCCCTGTAGGGACAGGGTGGAGGGAGGCTTCAGGTCTGTTTATTTATTTAACACAAGCTGCTGTGTGGTGCTAAGTATGTGGCAAACACTCAGAAATCCTGAGTAAGCAGTGGGTGACTCAGTAATTCTCACCTTACTCTCAGGCAAAACCCAGATTCTGACCAGGGGCGGATTTGATCAGCTTTAGTCAACTGGATTAGATTAGCTTGAGTGAACTCATTAGGAGAAAGAAACACAAGGGTTTCCACAAGGGGCCACGCTTACCTTCCGGGCCGTCTAATTTGTCCATCCATCCTCTTCCACTCAAGGCATAGGTAGCTGTTGAGTAGCTCCCTGGAGCTGAGTACGGAGGCTTCGGAGTTGGAGAGAGAGAGAGAGAGAGAAAGCGAGCCTTCCCTGGTAGCTGTGTAATTACAAATTGTGCTAAGTATCATAAAGGAGAGAGAATACTGTGGATACCTGCAGTTGTCTTGTGCCTGGAGCATCATGAGTCGGGGTGGAGTTCCATGGGGTGACCCTGGATGGGGCCTGATAGGAAAGGACCTATGGTCCAGGCCTGGGCATTTGAGTTCTAAGCAATCAACTATATGTTTTCCAAGATGCTGTATGTTAGCAACTTTTCTGTTTTCTACATCACTGTGATAAAAATGCCCGGGGGGAAACAGTATCGAGGAGGAAAGATTGAGGGTCGTGGATTCAGCAGCTTTCTTCCATGATCAGCTGGCTCCACTGACCTGGGCCTGAAGGGAGCCATAACCATGGCAAGGACACCCTCAGCAGTCAGGACAGACAGACGGACAAAAGGGGCCCCACCTCCTAATAATGCCATCAGAGCATAAGTACATCAGTGGGTTCACTCACTGCTTAGGAAAGAACCCTCAGTTCAGTCCCTTACCCAAAGCCCTGCCTCTAAACAGTCAGGACAGAGCCATCAACATGTAAGTTTGCAGGGAGATTTTACAGCCTAGCCGTGACAGCTTTTCTAAGCTAGCTTATGCGCTTAATAGTACCCCATCTAATAAACACGTATTAGCTCATTTAATAATGAGGTTTCACACAGCATAGGCATTATTATTTGTTTATGTTTTTAAAGAAAAACAAAAAGAAAAACAAGGTCTCATGTAGCCCAGGCCTGAATTCATTATGTAGCAAATTTGGCCTTGAATTCTTGATCCTCCTTGCCTCCACATTCCAAACACTGATATTAAAGGATGTACCACCACACCCAGCTATATAGCTATTATTAATATGCTCAACTTTCCAGTTGAGTAGCCAAGGCCCAGTGAAGATAGACAACTACTCTGGTGTCACTAGAATGTTTATGGAGGGACTAGGAAATTCCCAGATTATCTCAACCCTGCAGAGCCTACACATTGGCTCCCATCTGGCTATACAACTATATCTTTGGGCCCTTAAGTGGCTGGTGGAGTTTGTCAGTATGGGAGCAAGCAGACAGAGGGCTCTCTCCATAGTGTAGGTGAAAGGTCACAGCTTTGGGCTTGGCGTGCTCTATCACTGCAGAGAAATAGACACTCAAATATATTTAGTCTGAATAAAACACCTTGAAGGCACACTTTTAATAATGTAGAATTTTTTTAAAAAGAAACAAAAAGACCCAAGCTATATCACAGCACAAAAAGGGAGATAAGGATGCCCAGGAGCGAAAGCATGAGGTAACCTTTGTCACTTTAACACAGTGGAGATAGCAAACGAGAAAGGAAATATTATTTGAAAGTTTGTCACTTCTCTAGACCACTACCCATAACTCCTTGCAGTGTTAGCTCACAAGGCTGACACAGAGACAGTGACAGCATGAGATAATGGGACTGGTCAACAATTTATTGCCGTTAAGTCTGATGGGAGAGCTTCTGCCCTCCACCTGCCCTTCCCTTTCCTGCTTGCTGAAGTTTGATTGGTCTTCATGACCCTGCTCAGACCCCTGCCAAGGGTGGAAAAATAAAGCCGTCAATATGAATATGTGGTGGGTTGGGTGCAAACTGACAGTTGACAGCAACCAGCACTGGCCTTGTTGTTGTGTGGCTTTTCTGCTTAGCCTTCTGAACAATGAGTTTGGGAAACGATTCTCACCACAGAAGATCCCGTTTGAAAAGCAAATTTTGGTGCTTGAAGGCATTTTTTAAAAAGTGTTTAGAAACTTCTATCAAGGTGGATCACCAACAAGGCAGTGCAAAATTACCAAGGAAGCTTCTATTTGCAGTATGAAATATTACATTTTAGACAAAACCTTCAAATACAGCTGCTCCATGACTACCTTGGTTTGAGTCTCTTGGGCAGGCAAATGGCCTTGGTCAGAAGTACATTGCCTACCATCAGGTTCTCAAACTGCAAAATTAAGCGAGCCATCGGGGGAGCACCTGTGCCTGCACTCGGTGCACATCTAGGAAGCTGTAGGGTGAGATGGTTGGGAAGGCAGAACATAGTAGACAATCTCCACCTGTACCTTCTCTATACCTCCCCTTTCCTGGGAGAAATTTCGACAGGGATAGCACAGGGCTTCCTGCAGCTGGTGGGACCTCCCTTCAGGAATGAGTGCCAGTTGGTATCTAGGAGCAGATGGGAGAGTGTCTCTACAGCAGTGGTCAAAGGGGAGTGAGAAGCAGGGAAAGGTAGGATTCATTCATGCACACTAAGCCTTTGCCAGATCATGACAAGTTTTTGATGTACCATGTTAGGGCCATTAGGGGTCCTTCTTACTGGGGTCCTTGTACTTTATAAGGAAAAGAGAGAGGGGTCCAGGAAAGCATTGGAGAGCAGAGAGGATCAAACATTAATGTGTACCCCAGGCCCTTCACTTCCCACCCATTCAGCATTCCTAAGCCAAACCCGGGCTGGGCCCTGGAGATTGCAATCAGCAGTAGTCGCAAGGTGTTGTGGGACAAACAAAACTACCCCTGTCCAACTTGGTGAGGCAATGAGTTTTTATTGGAGTCACTAACAGAAGTGTGGGTGAGGGGTTACTGACAGGAGTGGGGATGACTTGAAAGCAGCTGCATTGCTGAAAGCCACCCCAGCATTGGTGACAGTCCATGAAAGCTGCAACCCTAGAGCTCTCTGCACAACTTGCAGGCAGCTCACCTGGTCTCTTCTTAGTAGACCTTACAGCTTAGGTAGCCTGGAAGGGCTTGGTGCGTCTGGTCATTTCAGGGACTTCCTGAGGTTTCTGAGTTGTTTGTATCCTGAATATTAACAAGCCTCCTCTCAGAAATGTCCTGAGTCTTTCTCAGGAAATTCTAAGAACTTTCTAAGTCTTAACAAGTCTCCTAGGAAATGACTGCACAATACAAGGAGTCTCTGGCCAGGAGCCACATTTGCATAAACAGTAGTGTATCTGAGTATTGCAGGCAGTGGACTGGACACAGCAGCTGGCATGGATTCAGTACTCAGCAAATCACACATCACCGTCACCCTCATTGCTGGGAGATGCCCAGGAATCTTGGTTGAAACCACGTCTGGTACCCAGGTTCTCTGAGACTCTGTTAATGCAAGGGGAGCAACTGACTAAGGGAATAAATACATTTTGAGCTCGTGTCCATGCAGGCACCTTTAAAAGACTCAATGGAAGCTTGTGTGACTGACCCTTGTCCAGTTTGAGATGGGACATCAGTACAAAATGTTACTTGTTGAAAAATCAACACGAGGGTTTCATTTCTCTAAGTGCTACGTGAATGAAAGTGGACGGCGCTCCAGACATTGGAGGGAAAGGTCAGTTCTGTGGATTGGCAGGGGGAGCGCATTTTATGTTCTTCTAGTCTAGCCCGGGGTTGAGAGCTTGAAACTGTATTAGCCCTTTGTCCCCTTAGCTATGAAAATGAGAGAACAGCCCTTTCCCCAAGGCCCAATGTTTCTAGACACCACCATTCAGTTTCTCGTTGGTAAATGTTCCAGATTTCCAGGGAAAAAAAAGTTATGTGTAGGAACAAGTCTATAATTTATTATAACTTTCCTAACATAAAAGCTACGTGCATACATTTCACAAGCGATAATAAAATCTCTACTCCTCCACATAGTGAATTCGGTGCAGACGGTGACTCAGTGAGTGCTTTTGCTGATTTCTGTTCCGTTCTTTTAGCCATGGTAGCTTGTGCTGCAGCAGCTGAACCATGATTGGGCCATTAGAATTTTCTGCTAAGTCCACTCATCCTTCCCCAGTAAATGTATGGCTGTAGCCTGGTGTGCAGCATAAGACTGTAATCCCAATACACTTGGAGGGCTGAGCCAGGAAGATCTTGTTTGTGTCTCAAAGAAAAAAAGAAAGAAAGAAAGAAAGAAAGTCCCAATGTAAGGTCTCAGAAGATGGCTCAGCCAGTAAAGTGACTTAAAGACAGAAACCCATGTAACAAAGCTGGATACAGTGGTACCTGTTTGTAATTCCAGAGATGGAGAGGTAAAGAGATAGGTTACTGGTCTGCCTAGGACTCATTGACTAACTAGCCTAGCCCACTAGGTGAGCTCCTAGTGAGAGACCCTATCCCCAAAACAAAAGTCTAGTCTGACAAGATAATTCATAGTAAGGGTACTTGCCATCAAGATCCAAGTTCAATTCCTGGAACATCATGGAAAGAGAAAACTGGTTCCATCAAGTTGTCATTTGGATATCCTCTGACCTCTACATATGAGAGAGAGAGAGAGAGAGAGAGAGAGAGAGAGAGAGAGAGAGAAAGAAGAAGAAGAAGAAGAAGAAGAAGAAGAAGAAGAAGAAGAAGAAGAAGAAGAAGAAGAAAGAGGAGGAGGAGGAGGAGGAGGAGGAGGAGGAGGAAGAGAAGGAGGAGGAGGAGGAGAAGAGAGAAAGAACACAAATCCCCATGACTGGAGATTTAGCTCTATAATGAAGCACTTGCCTGGCAGGTGCAAGGCCCTCAGTTTGACCCCCAGTACTGTAAATAAAGAAATGTAATAGCTTGTTTTTACCACTGGTTTTTCACCTCGACTTCTGAGTCTTAAACTGCCGAGTCCTCCGGCTTCATCCCCAGTGTGTCAGAACTTAGCACATTCACCCGCGCTTCACCTGACAACTGCTTTTGAATGTTGGGAGGTGGTGTTCCTCCTCCTAAGATATTATTCCCAGTAGTGAGTGCAGACATGACTCACTTTTTAGTTTAATCTACCTTGATGGTTACTTCCATCCATCACTTCCGTAGGTCTAGATTAACAAAACAAGAAATCAGTCACAGGTGAGGACTCCTCCCCATGCACAGTTGTCCCATCTCTAAGGTGTCAGGACCCCTGGGTGTATAATGGCAGGAGATCTACTTCTGTTCTATTGACTTGAAAATGTAAATAGTCTCTATAATAACAAACTGTTACATTGTGAGCATGTGTTACCTTTCTTTCAAAGGATACAACAGTCTCCTCTAATCAGCAGTTTCGCTTTCATTCGTGTTTCAGGTTCTCATGGCCAACTGCAGTTTGAATATGTTTCATGGAAAATTACAGACATGAGCAATTTATAAATTTTAAACTACATGTTCTTCTAAGCGGCTTGCTGACATCACATGCCATCTTTTGCTGTCCTGCCTAGGGTCCTCCTCTTCTGTCGACCTACAGTATCCACACTGTGTGCACTACCTACTCCCCATTTACTTAGCTGTCTAGGTAATCAGACTGAGTGTCTAGGGATCACAGTGCTTTTAAACAGGTTTCAGTACTCTCTGTGATTCTGGGTATCTACTGGAAGCCCTGAAATGTAAATCTTAACTCGCCACCCCCACCCTCATAGATGAGGGGCATCAGGTGCTTTAACTTGGTGTCAACTTAGTATTTTAGCTTGTTTACCTGGCTTCCTAGACAGTTAGTGCCTGAGAAGTGGCAGCTCAACACCATGCCTTCGTTCCCAGTGAAGGCAAAAATCTCCTTAAGTTAAGAGCGATGGGCTTTTCCTCACCGTACCCTCCTAGACACACAGTTAGCAGAGGCTACCTCTTTTCTGAATCTTGGGGAGGGGGTATTGATGGGGTTGGAGGCTATGATTCTAATGTGTCATCCTATTGGTGATTGGTGAATTCTGTAGTAACTGCACGTTTCACATTTATTTCTGTATACTAAAGAGATGACAGGCAGGCAAGCAGGCAGACAGACAGACAGATTGGTTGTGTATAGCTGTAGCAGAGAACATTAAGGAGAGATTCCCTAGGGCAACTATCAAATGAGTTACCCTAAGGTAACTGACTCCCTCCTGACCCCTGACCTCAACTCCTCAGAGCTGTCCAAACCTGCCTGATAGGTCTAGATGAGCTCTCTACCTTTAACCCCCTCTGATGCCACTAGCACAAAGGAACAGAATTCCTCACTGCACATAGGCCAAACTTATCAGCAGAGCAAATGTTTATTGAGAAATGTGACCAGTACACGCTCCTCCCGCCCAGTTCCAGCCTCCTCCACCGTGGTTCCTTTTATCTAAGCAATCAATATCCCTTTTTACACACATGGGGGTAGGGAGGCAGCCTGTTGGCCCTGCTCTAGGGCTGACTCCCAGGAGACTGTGCTTACACTAGTTGAGAAGTAGATGACTGCCCAGATACCCAGCCACAGCTCCCATCCCACCCCCTACCTGTTCAGGCCACCTTCCCCAGCAGGCAAGGACAGAGATCCTGGCATTTGACAGGCCACTATAACCCAGATGCAGTATTCACATCTGTCCCTTGCTCACATCCTCAGGGCCATGAGCTTCTGTCTGGCTACCATTATGTACTCAGCCCCCATCTGCAGTCCCTGCCAGGAGTCACCAGCTCCTTTCATGCCTGTGGGATCCATGTTGTCTCTAGTAGAGAGAGAACTCAATGCTTAGAATCAACCCAGGGCTTCCAAAATCCTAAGTGCTTCTCTGTCATATCTGCTCCTCATCTCTAGTCCTCCCATGCCTGGGTGGGGCCCCTCCTGTCTTCCCACATCCCAGTTCCTTTAAACAGGTCCCCATGTGTTGTTACCAGCCCCAGAAGGCACACCTGTCCCCTTGTTAAGGCCCTGCCAGGTGTAACAAACTCATCCTCACCCAGCTGAGACTTGGGCCATCTGGGACTTTCCCTTGTCTTCTGTTGTCTCTAACTTTAACGTCATTCCGACTCAACACCAGTTGGAAATTCCCAACCTTCACTGTTCTGGCTGAAGCCCAGGGTCCTTGGAGAAGCAAAGACACTGGCTTACATTGGAGTCACCTATGCTGACCAAAATCACAGACATGGGACCACTATCTCCAAAAGAATAAGCTCTCCAGCGGGGCCAAACTGTGATGACATCCATATTTATGATATATATTTATAATAAAATCACTTTTTCAGTTATCTTAAAATTTTGCCCATTCTGCTTTGGGTTGCGAAACCACTGCTGTAGCTGAGTAATGGTTAAGTCATGGGGGTTTTTTTGGTTTTTTTTTTTCCTCATTTGTTTTCTTGCTCACTTCTATAAAATATTGCTTACAGATGTTTGAGAATTTATAGTAAAAGTGAATTCCAATAAAAAGCCTGTTAATTCAGTGATTTAACCTGATTCCTTAACCCCCCCCCCTTTTTAAAAAATAACATGTGTGCTTGGGATAGGGGTATGTGTCTTCCTGTTGTCATTTCCTGAGATAAACGTGTTGGGAACCGAAGAGCAGTGGAACAGACGTAAATATCACTTTATGTAACCGATGATGAAAGCCGAGTTTAGAGAGGCTGAGTAGAATGCAGTCTGACTTGCTTTGACAGAGATTTATGATCGTGGGGTCCAATGCTTTGTCTCCCACGGGTTCTGTTAGTGACTGTTAACTCCTTCAACTCTGGGTTACTCTGTGCAGCTTGAGGAGGCGGCAGACTTGCAGGTAGATGGGAAAGGCAGAAGGTGGAAACTTGTCTTAGCAAGTCACCCAAACAACACCAAAAACGACACACACACAGGAGCAGGCTGCCAACAAAGAGCCACATTTGATCATGAGGATATGTGCTTTATTGCATATGAATGTTTATGTCTGTATGTTTATGCACATGGGTATAGTATCTGCAGAGCCCAGAAAAGGGTATTAGATCGATCCCCTGAAACTGGAATTACAGTTAATTGTGAGTTCCCTGATCTGGGATGGGAACTGAATTTGGGTCCTTTACAAAAGGAGCAAGCGCTCTTAACCACTGAGCCAACTCTCCAGCCCTGGATATATCTATTTTTAAATGTTTATTTCATTTCTATTTGTGCATATATATGTTTGTCTGTGTGTGTATGTGCACGTGTGTGTGTGTGTGTGTGTGTGTGTGTGTGAATGCCATGGAGGTCAGATCTCTTGGAGCTCAAGTCACAGTCAGTTGTGAGCTCCCTGATCTGGGTGCTGGGAACTGAACCTGGGTCCTCTGAAATAGCAGCAAGCACTGTCAAGTACTGAGCCATCTCTAATCCTAATCATGTAAACACTGTTGGGGAGAAAATAATCTTGGTTTATTTTACAAAGGAAGACACAGACAGAATGAAAATAATTCAGCAAGGCAGTTTCCTCTTGTAAAAAAAAGGGTGACCAGAACATCAACTGAGCTCGTAAACTGAGCAAGGAAATAGAGGCCTTGATCAAGCTGATTTCGATAGCAAAACGTTTCTCAAAATATTAAGCCTACTGATGTCCCAGCAGATTTTTATGTTACTGTTTTCTGTATTATTATCAAGATTTTTCATACTGTCTTTTTATTTAATTTGTGTGTGTTTTCATGTGCATACGAGTCTACAAATGCTTGCAGGTGCACACACACACAAGTTAATATGTGTGGGGGCCATAGGACAGCTTCAAGTGTCACTCTGCAGATACAACCCAGTGAGCTTCCAGGAGCCGCCTGTCCCTGCTCCCAGGGCTGGGATTACAAATGCCCGCTCCTGTGCCCAGGGTGGTTGCTGTTTGTTAGTTTTTACATGGGGTGTGGGAATCAAATTCAGATCCTCATTCAGAGCAAGTACTTCACTGGCTGAGCTATCTCCCCAATCCCAGAATGCCTTTAAAAGGGAGAGAATTAGGAGCTGGAGAGGTGGCTCAGTGGTCAAAGGCAGAGTACCTGGGTTCAGTTCCCAGCACCGACATGATGGCTCACAGCTGTCTGTAACTCCACTACCAAGGGATCTACACCCTCTTCTGGCTTCCATGGGCACGGACATACATGCAGACAAAACATTCATACACAAAAATAAATTTTTCTTTAAAAAGAGGGTGAGCAGAATTAGTATCTCTAGTGGTTACTTTAGACAGCCTTGTTAGGGCCTTTTTATCTGAGCCTATTTTCTGCCGAACCTCTGAAGATCAATTCCCACAACAGAGATTGCTTAGGCTGGCTCCATGGTTACTCAGTGGGGAGGGCATGGTTGCAAATGAGGGCTGTTGTGGCTGATTCTGGAACATGTGACCTGGGTGGACGATAACAAGCATGGTTTTAAAAATTAAAAGGTGTCTTAGCCTGATCTGTGCTGGTGGTTTCCATCCCCTCCAAGGGAGCTGCGGGAAGCTGCTATTCTGAAGGACCAAGATGAAAATACTTCTGGACTTCTTGGTCAAAGGTCAAATTCCTTCTACAGGTGGGAACCGCTGCACCTCAGGGAAATACCAAGCATCATTTCTTCAATGACCTTACCCATCTGAAGCTTTCCCGGAATCTCTTATCATTAGCTTCCCACCCAAAGAATAAGAATAAGAATTTTAAAAATCCCACACCGTCTGATTTTACAAATTTTCCCATTTCTTATTTGAGTTTGCAATCTTCTCAGATAACAGATGGCCAGAAAAAATGTGTAAGCCCAAATAAACGGAAAGAACAGTCACTCCGCTTCTTCTTCTTCGCTTCATCGCTGTGTGTGTTGCCTTTGGAAATTAACATTATGTAAATGAACCCTCTGGCGTGAAGGAGGAGCTCTTGAGTGCTTTAGTTTGGACAATGTGTGAGTCTCTCTCTCTCTCTCTCTCTCTCTCTCTCTCTCTCTCTCTCTCTCTGGCTCGCTTTTAATGTTTCCTTTTAAAGAGAAAGAAACGTTTTTACACATTGTTTTGCCCATGGGCAGCCTAGAATGAGGAGGAATACTGGAGTTGGCAGAGCCCTGGGAGGAGGCCCTCTCAGGTGACAGGAAGGAAGAGATCCAGACTAGGGTTCCAGCCCCTCTGCTTTGGCATCCTTCTTTCCTCAAGGAGTTAAAAGTGTGGGGGGTGGGCGTGATCAGCCAGATGGATTTTAACAGCAACGTGGCTCTCATTGTTTAGATTATCCTGTTGCAAGTACCGTGTCTCATTTACCTTTTATGGAATAAAGTGTGGGAAATTGACCACAGATGTAAGTAACCAAGAATGATGGGGAAGCTGTGGTTACCAGTCTTCTCTCCTCCCTCTCTCACACACCAGATCCCCAAAATAAAAATGAAGAGGAAAATGTGAGGCTGAGAACTAGCTTCCCTTCAATCCTAACCCAGGCCCAGGCATCCTTAGTCCTGTGTTCTACAAGTGTGTACCTCCAGGCTTAGCCCGGAAACTTGTGCGCAGGCTACTGTCAGATTCTGAGATCCAACCAGTGGTTAAAGCAGGGTGCATATGAGTGGTTTTCCCTGATGTGTTTGAAAGATGGTGATGTGGAACCATCCCTCAGCCTTGCTTTCTGCCACAGAGTCAAGGGGTGATGTGAGGGACTCAAGAGTGTGGGGAATGTTGTGCTGTCCTTGCTTTCATTGCTATCACAGCTGCAGGATGGCAGATGAACCAGGGATAGGTCCTGCCTGGTCCCCAGAATGTATTTCTAAGATTACAAAGAGCTGAGGACCTGGCATAGACCAGCATAGAACAGGACGTGTTATGACAGGCCCAAACTTTCCTTTACAGGGGCCCTCTAGGATTATCGAAGCATAAATACCTTTTTAAAACCTCTGGAGAAAGTCATAAAGTAGGCTTTAAGACAGCCTCTTGTTTTCTGTTCTTCCTCTCCTCCTCTGCCCTCCCTTGACCAGGCCTTGCTGGGTTTTACCTCAGACCCTCCTCTGGGGCCTGAGCCACCTCTGCTTGTGATTGTACAAATAGTCAGGTGAATGAGTCCTGCTTCTGATCTTTTAGAGAAAGCAAGGGTCAAAATTACCCTTTAAAACAAAATTACCTCAAAAACAAGTGAACTGCAGGTTTGTCTTCCCTCTGTGCGGGGCCCACCATGAAACGGAGCCCCACTCTGGCCACATACAGTTTCTGTCTTCTTTACTGCCCTCAGCACACAACACACACACACACACACACACACACACACTCACTCACTCACTCACTCACCCGAGTACACACACCCGGGTGCGGGTGCGTGCGCACACATTAGCTCTGCCTCCTGCCAGGCCCATACTCCTCCCTAACCACTTCCTTCTCTTTGGAGTCCTGGCTCTGCTGCCAGGAACCTCCCCACCATGCTTAACCCACTCCTTGCATGCTTTTGGGGAATCTGGGCCTGCCTTCCAACACCTCATCTCTCCCAAGCTTCAAGCTTTTTCATATGTCCACCCAAGTCACTCTCCTCTGAAACATCTCCTTCCCAGAAGCTGGGGTACTTGGTGTGCACCCTGACTTATAGGAGCCGAGGTGTTCTTGGCATTCTTGAAAACCATGGGATCCTAGTCTCCATCGAGACCATCACCCACCCTGGCTGCCTGCTGAATTTGACCCTCGCTGCTCACGTGTCTACCTGCCGTTTGGTTCCTCTACCTTCTTTGCCTCTCTGTCCATGAGAGCCACTCAGCCCATGACTTCATTTCCCTATCTTAGATGGATAACACTACTTCTCTTCTCCGACTTTCTTCTTTATCTTTCATGACCCTTCTTTGGCCCCTAACTAATGACCTTCCATTTTCCAGAGAACTTGGTGTCCTCCCAACCCAGCCCAGTTGACAGTTGATTATTCTAGCCACACATCACCAGGGTAATGACAAAGTGGGTGTCCCCGATCTCACCCACTCCACCTTTAACGTCTTTTGTGCTCTTACTGCAAGAACTGGGTAATCCCCATGTGAAAGAACTAGGAGATGCTCTGCCAGCCTGCTTCAGTTCTTCTGGGAATTGAGGCTGCTACCCTGACCCCCTAACCCTGTGCCTGAACACACACACACACGCACACACTGGGCTTCCCAGTCAGCAATGTTTCCTTCCCTTAATCACCTGCCTTGAAAACTCATCCAGGGTAGACACATCTTTGCTTCCATTTGCACATGAGTCCTGGCTCCGCTCCAAGGTCTCACTTCCCAACCATCAGATCTCTCTCCATCATCCTGAGTTCTCTCCTGTGGCTGTCTTCTCTTCTGCCCTTGTGATGAGGGTGACTTGGGTTCTCCTTTCTCGCCCCATCTTCCAGACACACACACACACACACACAGTGACTGGCTCTTTTCTTTTTGTTTCTTCACAATTAACACAGCCCTACAGAAGTGCAGCAGGCTGGCCCTTCCTAAGGCTGCACCTGAAAGCTGGCTTCTAACTCAGCACATGGGAATAGAACCTCTACAAGTGGCTGGTGAGATCTGTGTCTGTGATCACTTGGGAGTCCGGGAGAAAAATGTTCCTCTGGTGGTGATGGGAAGGGTGGGTGTCTGAATCCGTGGGGTTTAGAGCAGGGCTTGGGTGGCCATGTTGGCCATCCATATTCTCTCCTGCCAGGCAGATGGGCTGTAGCCTGGAACGAATCTGCCATCCACAAGCTGGTTGGGCCATGGAAACTCTGTGGGATTTGGAATTATTCTTGGTACTTCAAGCCTACTCTCCTCCCACCATGGTGTGTCCTTGGGGAACTGGTTTCTCCCAGCTGTATCTCTGTTATTATTTGTGAATTCTTTCCTGAAGATGACAGATAATGTACTAGTGGGAAAATAGAGACATAACTTGGTAGGTGATCAGGCTGGTATGGTGACATTGTTCCGCCCTAGCAATAAGCCTGACACCTGCCAACTCACCAACAATTACTTACAGCCTCTTTTCTGCAAATACACTCTAGGATGAGAGTTGAGAAGATTCCTGGAGCTGGCTCCAGATCTCAGGCCATGGAAACCCCACAGCTCCTTCAGAGGCTCTCCATCAATGGTCTCGCATCGAGGTGTTCAGAGCATCAGGCAGTAAGAGTTGTAGAGATGGGAAAGCCAGTGGGGCTCCAGTAGATGGGATGTGGCCTGGAAAAACTGCTTGGCATAAAAACATCATGTGGTATAAAGCAGCAGGTCATACAGGCTTCTGTGGACAGTAGTTAGGGAAGTTCAAATCAATACCAGAGGCACCAGGGAGCCATTGAGTATTTTTTAATGAGAACATGATGAAACAGGATTGGGAAAAAAATCAGTTCCCTGGTTGAAAAGGTATTTTGCAGACCTAAGGATGTAGCTCAGTTGGCAGAGTGTTTGCCTAGCCTCTACAGAGCCCTGGGTTCAATCCTAGGACCACATAAAACCAGATGAGGTGGTGCATGTCCATAACCCTAGCAACATCGAGGTGGAGGCAAGACAGTCAGTTCAATGTTATCCCCATCTACCCATGACTATGTGAGACTCTGTCTACAAATAAATAAATGACAGAGAGATGTTTCAATTGGAGGATTGGAGGATTCCCAGCAGGCATTGCCTGCTGTGGGAAGAGGACCTTGATCTGAAGTGATGCAGGGTTAGATTGGGAAGGAGAGAAGGGGCCACCAGACTGTCCCCAAAGGGAAAAGTTATTGAGTATATCAGTAACAAATTCAAGATGAAAGAAAAAAAAAGACTTAAAAGTGATTCCAGCGTTTATGTTGTAGCTCTTGGTAGACAGAAGGTAGGCAAGTGCCCACTGTGCCCCTTGGTAGTTGAGGCTTGCTGTGTTCACATTGCAATTCCAGAAGAGAGACCTTTGCAACAGTTACTGAAGCAGCTGAGTGTGTGGTCTGTTCCCTTGCTTTCTGCACACTTCATTTTGGTACTCTCTCCTTTGTGGGAGGAAAGCACTCCCTCCTGGGCAGCCAGATTAGCCCCAAGCAACCTTGATGATCAATGGGGTGACTTGTCAGAGCACCCTCACATCCTCGGCCTCCACTTTGTATGAGGCCGTCTCTTGTTGTTTGCCACCTAGTACTCCAAGCCAGCTGACGTGCGGCTTGCAGGATTCCTCTGAGTCCAGCTCCCATCCCACTGCTGGAGTGCTGGGATGTAGTTGTGTACTGCTGTATCTGGTTTTATGTGGCTTCAAGGGATCTGAACTTCGCACCACAAGCACTGTACCCACTGAGTCATCTCCCCGACCCCCTTTCAGTATTCCTTACTAATTTATTTCACTTTTACAAAGTACTAATCTGTAATGATTTGGACATAAGAAAAAGAAGAGACACCGGGTCTTCTCTTTGTCTGGCTTGAGAAACAGAAAAAGAAAAGAAAGACACAGGGTCTCTGAGAAAGGACAAGCAAGGAGAAGGATATAGGACATGGTCTCCCTGACTCTGCCAGGAAACCTTCCACCCATCCTTCATAGCCCGCTTCTGGGTCCCCCTTTTCCAGAAGCTTCTCTGCCCTCCCTCACCTGCACCCTTCTAAGTCTTAACAGAGGTCCTCTTCAGTAGTAAGAGCATCCACTGTCAGCATCATCACAGTACAAGAACTGGCTATCTTGGAGACCCCCCACTCGATAGGAGTGATGTGAGAAGAGCCCACAGCCATTCTTCTCTGCATCCACCCTGCCTTGCATGCTGTTGGGACATGGGGCAGGCTTGTTCTCGTGAACTGAACTGAGGAGAACTGAATGGAATTGAAGGAGCAGGCTTGGAGCTATCCCGAGATGATGACACGAGGGGTGAAGATAAACGTGCTTAAGCCGTGCTTGGCGTCCAAGTCTCCTTCCAGACCAGAAAGAGGAGACTTTCTTCTGCTGTGAGTCAGACGGTGGGGGTAGGGGTGGAAGTAGAGGTGGGGGTGGGGGTGTCCTGATGGCTGGAACTGACTAGCAGCTAGGCGGTGGTGAGCTTGCTGGGAAGGCAAGAGATGGCACCCTGGGCTCTGCTTCCAGTTCACCTTTGACCTTAGCCTTCTGATGAACTATTCATCCAAGTTTTTCATCAGTATTCATTCATCACATACACTTCAGATCTTATCACAACTCATGAACTTAGCCAGCATTCAGCACATATCTGCTGAAGTTCTGCTCTTTCTCCAGCTCCGTGTGAGAGACGTTATCCTTCACCTGAAGCCCTCCCAGCAGAGCCATTACTACCCACATCTCACAGATGAGCTCACGGAGGTTGAGTCATTTGCCTCAAAATTAAGGCAGCTGGTCAGTGGCAGAATTAGGTTTCAAAACCTCCCTTCATCTTCTCACGGTGGACAACACCCGCAGTACTGCTCAGCAAATGTGTTGGGTTATTCTGGAGAAAGTAGGAGACAGAATGCAAAGGAAGGGAGGAGGCCATCTGGTAGGGCTTGGCCCAGCCAGTTCTGAAGAGGAAGGAAGGAGGGGTGGTGGAACCTGGGATGGCCCATCTCCTGGGTCCTCACGGGCCAGGGGAGGGAAGGCATACAAATAAGACTGGATCTAGAACTGCGCATGGCAGTGCAAGCTTTAATCTCAGCACACGGGAGGCAGAGGCAGGTAGAACTCTGTGGTCTTAAGGCCTACCTGTTCTACAGAGTGAGTTCTAAGCCAGCCAGGGCTACAAGGTGAGGCCCTGTCTCTAAAAAATAATGGTAGTAAGTCTGGGATGGGAAATAGTCAGGGGACAGGGATTGTGGGGCTGTGGCAGGGGATACTGTGCCTTCTGATCCGAGGAACACTTGTGAACGGTCACTCAATTAGAGTCTCTGGGCCCAGTCCCTGGGCTGCACTAGAAGGTCTGTGTGTCTCTCGGAGGATTCCTCCTATCCTCCTGTCATAGCCTGGGAACCTCAGCTCTCAGGCTTCCATTTTGCCAAGGATTGGGGTCTTATTGCATCAGTAGGGTTAGCCTTTGCTATGATGGAAGCAGATATTTAGACTGACCATTACACTCTCCTCTGACACTGAGGTGCCCAGAACCCTTGCTACGTGAGTAGGCCTGGGGAGCTGTGCTTGTGTCTGAGCTTTTGACACTGCACCATGGTGTTGTACTGACAGTGTTCAGGCTTGAGAGCTGTGCAATTGTGTTTTGTTTTTTTAAAAAAAAAATCATGCACACACATACATACATGAAACCCTCAGAACATTTAAAATAAATTTATGATTTTGGGGTGGACACATTCACAGTTATCCTGGGGTACATGGTGTCCATGGGTCACAGGTTAGAAACCTAGAAAATCTTATTTGACTCTGAAGACCAGCCAGTAGCATCCCAAGCCTTCATGTCAATTCCTCCTTTTCTTTGAATAGCATATCCTCTGTTTATTGTTTGATAAGCTATTTCAAGTAAGCAGTGAGTCTTGATCACAGCCACCTGAAGTCCCAGTTTCCACCAACACTCTCCCTTTCATGTACCCCAGCAACTCCCCCGCTGCCTCCTGGCTTCTCTGCTGTTTTCTCTTTTTTGTAGCACACTATAGAGCCCAGAGAGTGCTGCCTGTTGGCTTGCTGAGCAAGCCTGTTGACTTGATCTCGTGCAGGTAACTATAGCTGCTGTGAGTCCCTGAGAACAATGTCCATGACATTCCAAGAGACAGCCTTCCACCACATGCCCCTCTCATCCTCTGGCTCTTACATTCTTTTTGCCTCTCTTCCCCCATGTTCGCCGAGCCCTGTGGGGAGGGCTGACATAGACTTTTTAGGAGTGCACACTCAATAATCACTTATTCTGACCATTTTAACCAGTTATGAACCTCTGCACTGACTGCTGTACACTATAGAAAGAAACTTCTCTGACCAGGGCTGAGAGCAGCACTTCTCTCTGGATCTAAGCATAAATATTTAGAAGATAGTCTGACAGTATGTCCACCTCTTGCTGTCAACTCTTAAACAGTTTCCCACACTCAGCCTGGGGCATTTGGCCACTTGTATTGGTCCCACACAGGTCACCTCTCCCACCTCTGTCCCTCTCCTTGTCTGTGCTCCAGACATTTCCTTACCTTTGCAAAGTAGGTTTCTCCCCTAAAGACTTTGCACCTTCTGCTCCTCTTCCTGAATGTTCCTTTAGGGAAGACTGTGGTAGTAAACCTAGATTCATCTCTTCTCAAATCTCTCTTCAAATCTTTCTCCCATGGGTCCACCTCCTTGGCCTCCATAAGCCTGTGATCACCACTGACAAGAGCATTGCTAGCTGCCTTTCGCCCTTCATCCTGGTACCTCATATGTGTGGTTTTTTGGGTTTTTTTTTTTTTCTCCATTGTGCTCTCCTCCACTCAAGTATAAGAAAGCCTTTCCTGTCTGTGGTTTTGCCTAGACCAGCATCACAAACAGTTGTCAGCATTCAATATACTGCCTCTGTGGTTCAATTAATATTTGGTGGGCAAATGAATCCCAGTGGCCAGCTTCTCTCTCAGGAATCTGAATAAAGACACAGTGATCTCTTTGATAAATGATATGTACTGGCTCTGTGGGGTAGGCAGATATGGGGTCGGCAGCCATGTGTGGTCACTTGGAACGATAGGAAGCTGGCCACACTTAACAGAGATGCCAAGCAAATCCCCTGAGAGAACAGAATTTTAGTTCCTGGGGTTCTCTCCTCCAGACCTTGGGGCCCCTCACTATGAACTTGTCTCAGTGTCAGTTTAAAGCAGCACTCTCTTGTCGCTCATCTTGTCCAGGTGGGCTCAGCTCTGCTTCCTGCTTTGGGTCTCATGAATATCTGGGGAAGAGCCTTCTGCTTAGCTTGTTGGCTCAGTTCAGTTCCTCGCAGTCTGAGGACCAACGTCACCATGTGTTTGTTGGTGTTGACCAGGGACTTGCTTTACCCTGTAGAGGTCATTCCCACCCCCTGAGCACCAGCAACAGAGTTTGCCACTCTGCACAAAGTCTCCCAATTTCCTCCACTGCCTGCAGGGGCAAACTGCTCCAAAAGGCTCCTGTGATTAGGTGGGCTTATCCAGATAATCTCCTTTGAGTTACTCAAAATCAAAACTAATTACCTCTGTGAAATCTCCTTTCTCAGTAACCTACCACCGGCAGGCCACGGGAGCCCAGTCTGGTCACAGCCCTGGGATTAGGGCAGGAAATCATAAGGGGCCATTTTCGGATTCTGCCTACCACAAGTATTTTTTTTAATCTGCTTTAATTACTGGCTTGGAGAAAGGGGTCCTGTTGCTTATGACCAAATAGTAATGAGTATAAGCCACAGAGGCCTCCACTCTGGGGGGAGATGGGTTATAAACGTTGCCTTTCTGACCTCTTCTGAAATGCCATTTTTTCAGTTTCCATCTAAAGAGTTGAGAATGTAGAGATGTGGACGATAAGACCATCTGCCGGGCTTCGAGTGCCAAAAATAATGAGCATGGCCCCTTGCCTCTGAACTCTCTTGCAGAAAACTTAACAAGCAAACAAACCCCGTTCTTCTGTGCTGTGGATGCAGTGACGTGGAGTATTTGCCTAGTATGCAAGAAGCCTGGCACCATAGAGCAGGCAGTAATCCCAGCACTTAGGAAGTGGAGGAAGAAGGTTCACAAGTTCAAGGTCTTCCTGAACCCATCCTGGACTACATAAAATCCTGTCATTTTGTTGTTGTTGTTTTGTTTTGTTTTAAATTCCTTAAGGATCACCATCCAAGTGGGGTTATGAGTGACCCTGAGTCTTTCCCCATGATTTAATTGATGAGCCAAAACCACACAGAAAAGATGGGGTCTAAGCGGCTAGAGGATTCCAGGTACTGATCAAAAGGAGTGATGATGATTATTCGGTGCCATGAAGCTGGAAAGCTATTCTATGTGAGCGTGCATTTACCCTGAGGGTATGATCAGGATATTCTACATAGAAAGGAATCAACTGGGTTAAAAATGCAAAAGAAAAATGCAAGGCAGTATGCTGTTTCCTGCAGATAGAGATCAGAGGAGTTTCAGAGGCATTTCATGACTCAGAGAGAAGTCATCAACCAGATCTTCTGAGCAAGGCTGCAGGACACAGAAACAGCACTTCTGTGATTTTTGCCTCCCGCAGCCTGCCGTCCGCTCTTATGATCCACAGTGCTATGGGAAGTCAGAGAGGCAGAATTGCTACACAATTCACTGCCTAGCTTCACAGCACCTATGTTCATAACAGATGGTCAAAAATAGCGTGTCGGAAGTTAGGAGGGGAGAAACTCACCTTAGGAAGAGAGGTGCCAGAAGGTTGAAAGATTGTAATGTTACCAAATCAGAGAGACTTGAAACTAGGGAGGCCTCCCTGCTGCTGCCGCCTCCAGCCCCTACGGGTGTGTATACCAGCTCTTCTTCTATCATGTGTGTCCCAGTTATTAAAAGCAAGTCATGGGCTGGAGAGATGGCTCAGTGGTTAAGAGCACTGGCTGCCCTTCCAGAGGTCCTGAGTTCAATCCCCAGCAACCACACAGTGGCTCACAACCATCTGTAATGGGATCCGATGCCCTCCTCTGGTGTGTCTGAAGACAGCGACAGTGTACTCACATATATATAAAATAAATAAGTAAAAATCTGAAAGAAAGAAA
Source organism: Rhynchomys soricoides (assembly GCA_019843965.1). Classification (NCBI taxonomy): domain Eukaryota; kingdom Metazoa; phylum Chordata; class Mammalia; order Rodentia; family Muridae; genus Rhynchomys; species Rhynchomys soricoides. The sequence continues at coordinate 3,805,162 of JADRCH010000134.1, forward strand.
GAAAGTAAGAAAGAAAGAAAGAAAGAAAGAAAGAAAGAAAGAAAGAAAGAGAATCTGAACCTCATGATGGAGGAGATAGAGATGGGGTAATAGGGTGCTTGTCATACTTTAAAATGAGTCCTTACATTTAAAACAAACAAACAAAAAACCAAGTCATCAGGCTTGGCTGCAACAGCTTTTGCCACTGAACCATCTCACCAGAGGTGTAGACGTAAGAGTCAAAGATAGACAACTGAACTTCTGCCACTTGGTCATTAGAGGCTTAAGAATATTAATGCACGTTTATATTTGACAAAGCATTTACTGAGGCTTACTCAGCCATGCCCCTGGCATTTGGCATTCAGAGATACAATCTACTGACAGAAAAGGATACACAGGTGCTTGGACAATTCAGTCAGTAGATGAAGACAAGTGGGGGCTACGAGGAAAAGGCTGTTCAGAAGATGGCACTGACAGATTTCTGTGCCTAATGACATTTAGCCCATTGTGTGGCTGTGGCCACATAGATGAACTCGACGCTGGCCTGGGGAACAGAAAGCAACAGGAAAGGTGTAAAGCTAGGACAGGGGATGCAAGCAAAAAGACAGAATGGGCATCTGGATTACAGTGTAGACCAGTTTGTCCAGAGTGCAGCATTTCTGCAGTCAGTAGGTGGAACGGAGTGTCCTGCCCTGCACAAAAGGGGCTGGCAGAGTTTTGAAGCAGGCTGTGGTCTGGAGCAGGCTCTGTTTCTAGAAGGAACTAGACGACATCTAACTACTGTGTATCCAGAGCAGATCAGTGATGGAATCTGGGGAATGCTGCTCCATTGTTGCATGTGTCTCTCTGAGGCAGCCTAGAGATGTTAGTGTAAAGTTTAATGAATGCTGGCTACAAAAGAATGAGGTAAACATACTCTGTCTTTCAAGTACCATCTGAAGGGTCGAGAGTGGGGCGGTACCCAGTTCAAGGGATGGTGGTATGAGGAGGCCTCCCAACTATCAGGACCTACAGCTTTTAGTTGCAACGCTCTCAGGAAAGAAACACCCCAGTGACCTCCCCCTCCCTCTCTAATGTCTTCAGATACTGTCCCTTGATCCAACTCTGCCCGGGGTGGAAGGCATTGATGCCGTCACTTCTGCTCAGAGAACGGGAACAGGAAGGGACAGACGGTCTGGGAGGACAGAAACAGGACTTCTTGTAATTTAACCGACCCTGAGTCCCACCTTAGCTGTCCCTAGCCCTACTGACACCCTGACAGTCTTAGTAAGATTGGGATCTGGCCGGGCGTGGGGTGGTGTGAGGCTGGGTCTCAGGCTAAAATTCTCTGTTGCTTCATGTTGATGGGAGCTAGGAAGAGCAGGGGCGGGCACTGTACCTTTAAAATAACAGCTTGTTTCTTACATATGGGGGCCACATGTCTGCAATTTTCCAGTATGGTCTCAATTTCAAATATTCTGTCCCATTTTACCCATAAGAACATTGGCATTTGTCAGATCACATGTTCCAATTTTTGACTCAGAAAATATGGTCACTGTATCCCCTCGACCACAACAAATGCCAGATGGCTTAAAGAGCTAATTTTTTTTAATGGCACACTTATCCCAATTGTTGAGGAAAGACAATTTTCTGACTATTGAAGCAACTGAAGAAATTATCAGTGACAAGTTTGATGGGTTCAATTATATTTTTAAAAAACACCTTTTTTGGTATATGAAGAAAATCAACAAGCAAAGGGAAGGAGAGGCAGTAGATGGGGCATGGTGAAGCATGACAACCACCATCTCAATAGCCACATACTTTGGGAAGAATTTATTAAAACTCTGAAAGGACCCTATGAAGTCGTCTGGGGAGCTAGGGAGATGGCTCAGACAATAAAATGCCTGCCATGCAAGCCCGGGTGCCATGCAAGCCCGGAGACCTGAGTTTGGGTCCCCAGCGTCCATGTTCAAAGCTGGGTATGATGGTTTCATCTGCAATCCCCGTGCTGGGGTAGAAAGGGAGTCAGGCAGGTCCCTAGAGCCAATTGACTGTCAGTCCACCACTCAGTGAGCGCTAGGTTTAGTGGGAGATCTTATCTCAGAGAATAAGGTGGAGAGCAGTAGAAAAAACAGCCAGTGTTGACCTCTGGCCTCCACATGTATGCACATGCACCCATACATACACACGAATGTCCTTACATGTACCTACATATCACACACACACACACACTTTCATTGGACAAATGTTCAAAAGATAAGAGTGGGCAGTTCTTACGTGGAAACTGTAAACAAGTCTTAGGAAGAAAAATTTATAATTCACATTTAAGAGTTGAGAGTCAACATGTCATACCTACTACATTATCAAAACTAAATAAAAGCCATCAACTCTAACCTGGGCAGAGTTTTGTGGAAACATATCCACCTGGACTTTGAAGAGGACATCATGAATTGTCTTCTAATTTTTACTCCTAGATATCAGTGTTACAGGAAGCAAAGAGATCACAAGATGTTCCTTTCTGACCCAACAATTCTACTTTTGAAAATAGAGTCAAGAAAGTAACACTTGAGACAGACAGGGAAGGTAGGTAGATCAGCTGGCTTATTTTTAGGCACAGTGACACAGACTAAATGACCAACAGGTGCATGGCAGTTCAAGTGTATTGTAATAGGCCAGGGTAAGTGAATGTTTTGTATTATTAAATATCAATTGAACTTACCTTATAAACATGTGGGAAGATGTATTTTGACAAAAACACAACAAGAATATCGACGTTGGATTGTGACCACATGGCAGCTAGTCTGGTCCAGCTAGAACAATCAGGCGAGAAGCTAAACTTTGTCATCTTTTCATTTCCTGTGATGAAGTGCATGCCTCTCTGGCCCACTGTTTCTTTATTGTTGGTCTTAGACATTCTAACCAGAGGCAAGTTTTCCAAATGGAGAAATATAAGAACACAATCAGGACCCCAGAGCTCTGAACAGTAGGTCTCAGAAGTGAATGCCGCTTGCTCCTTTAGACAGATTCCCTCTGGTAAGGACAGGGCCTTCCAGCATGGTGGTGTATACACAGTCTTTCCTGAATGTGAGCCACAAAGGCTGAAGTGCCTTGCTGTAAGCGGTAATGAGGCTCTTTCTATGTCTCATGAGAACCCTGTAACATCACTATTTACACTTGACTTCAGCTCTGTGCAACCTCATAACTCTCCCGCTGTGGCCAAAGTCAATGCGATCTATAAAACAGAGCGTTGTATTGTTTTTAAAACCTCAAATACTAATCTGCTAAAAGTAAAAGTGGAAGTGGATGGTGACCATTCATAATGCCAATGTGAACCCTGAAGAACCTAACCTATGACTTTTGGGGGGGTGTGAATTTTTTTAGGCAAGGTCTCATGTGTTCCAGATTAGACCACTTTGAGCCTGAGAATGACCTTGAACTTCTGATCCTCCTCCCTCTACCTCCTGAATTCTGGGATGACAGGTACCATGCCCAGTTTTTAAAATGCTGATAATGAGCCACCATGTAGGTGCTAGGAACCAAACCCAGGTTCTCTGCAAGAGCAACAAGTGCTCTTAGCCACTGAGCCATTTCCATTTTCTTTCTTTTTATAAATAATTTTTGGCATTCATTTATTTTTCTGTGTGTGCCTGTATGTACACATGGATGCCATCGTGTGCTTGTAGAGATCAGAGAGCAGTGTGCAGAAGTTGGTTCTCTCGCTTTACCAAATAAGTTCTCAGCATGGAACTTAGGATGTCAAGCTTGGCAGCAGGTGCCTATGCCCACTCAGATGCTCACTGGGCCATCCTACCTCCTCTCCTCTCTTCTCCTCCATCCTCTCCCTTCTCCCCCCTCCCCTCCCTTCTCCCTCCTCCCTTCTCCTCCTCTCCTCTCCTGCTCTTTTATGTAAATCAGTGTGAGCTGACATTTGGCCACACAGCTTTATCGGAATTGATGCATGGGAGAACTTCGTGTAACAGAAAAAAAGAAAAGGTGCCCGTGTATTCTAGCAACTCTAATTTGAGTTATTCATGATGTTTAACTTGTTTTGAGATTTTAAATCTCAATAAATAGATTTTTATGTTTATGGAAAAGGTCATATATTATCGATGTCTAAGAAGCACCAACCACTGAAGGGCCTCTCTTGTAGGCAACATTGTGGGCAGCTGTGTTGGGCTCCCTCACTTCCACTCTTATTCTGCAGACTCTAACTCTGTCCTCAAGCATGCCTCTCAGCCACATGAGTTGTTCTCTCTAGGGGCCATTTATGTGTCCCTTGGCAGGGGATATTAGACAATGTCCCTGGAGAGTGAGAGGATGGAATGGGGCACAGAGGCCAAGGATGCCATTAAATCCCTCAGTATGCAAGGCAGTTCCCTGCAGCCAAGGATTGCCCAATGCAATGGTCAGTAGTGCCTGTACTGAGCTTGGAGCTACACTGAGGGGTATCAGGTGCTAACCTGCCTTCACAGCAAGGCCACTCTCTGGATGTTTTGCAAACTAATAACCACCACCACCGTCAGCTGACATGCTAGCCGTGGTTCCACGCTGTCATATCTGCATATTCACCCCTTATTAGAGGTCACGATTCCCTTATTTTACTAAAACCAAAGAGTATGGGACCCAAGAAAGCCCAGATGTGAGAAAGTAAATTAACTTACCCTGATCCACACAAACCAGTAGCTGGTGAGAATGTTTGTCACAGAAGGAACAGTAAAAGGGAAGAATTTGTTTTAACTTTTAAACTGTGTATGTATGTGTGTACATGTTTGTGTGTGTGAAGATGTGGATTCCTGTGTGTGAGTGTGTGTGGAGGCCCCATGTCAGGGGTCATCTTTAGCCTCTCTCCACTTCATTTTTTTAAGATTTATTTTAGCATAATCACATGGATACATGTGTGTCTGTGTGGGGGTGTATACAGATGAACACAGTTGCCACCAGAGGCCTCTGGAACTGGAGTTAGGGTGGTTGTAAGCCCCCCTGATGTGGGTGCTGAGAGAACTCGGGTTTTCTGTGAGAGGAGTATGCAGTGTTAACCACTGAGGCATCTCCCTAGTCCTTCACCCCTTAGTTTTTGAGACAATCTCTCTCTCTCTCTCTCTCTCTCTCTCTCTCTCTCTCTCTCTCTCT
>JADRCH010000134.1:3810259-3838867 GCA_019843965.1 Rhynchomys soricoides
TCTCTCTCTCTCTCTCTCTCTCTCTCTCTCTCTCTCTCTCTCTCTCTCTAAGTTTGGATGGCTGGGCAGTGAGTGCCAAGGATCTATCTGCCTGTCTCTAATTTCCTCTCACTGGGATTTCAGATGTGTGCTGCTGTGCCTAGCTTTCATGGTGGGGGGTGGGGGTGGGGGTTGGGGGTGGGAGGGGGATGGAGGTCTGAATTCAGATCCTCATACTTGAGAGGCAGGCACTTCTCCCACCTCATTTCCTCAGCCCTTTAATTTTTGTTCAATCAAGAGTCAAGAGCTTTGGGCATGGTCATTTCTTTTGTCTTTGCTGGGACCTTGTGGAATAGATACATTCTACTATCCATCTAAGACGCACAGAAAATAAGACTCGGTGGAACTTGGCCTATGTTTATAAACTGGTGCCATTTAAAATTATTGTCAGTCTCCCACTGCTGTACTGTAATTCCAAGAAGGCAAAAGTCTTGCTGCTCATCTTCAGTCTGGCAACAGTGTATATACCCTGTGATGAAGAGAGAAGAAAAGGAAGTAGCTGTGTGTCCGGCATCCTTAGATGGGCAAGTGAAAGCCTGGCAGTGGCTTGGCCAGTGTGTCATATATTCTTTGCTTGGGTGTTTTCCGGTGGTTCCTTCATTCCTTGGGCCCTCAAAGATGCCCATGAGAGAATTGTCCTAGCCAACCCCCCAATCTGGTTTGAGCCCACTTAGATATTTGAATCTTCTCTTGGACTTTATCAGAAAAAGCAAGACGGTATCTGATCTTAGTGTTTTAAAACACGTGGTAAGCCCCTAGAGTTCCAGACAGGGTTGAGTCTCTACAACCTGCTCTCCTAGGGAGGTGGATGTCCACGTCTCTGCTTAATGAAATTTGATGACGTGGGAGACTACATAGATCCCTCTTTTCCCTGTCTGCTATCTGGATATTTTCAGAATCTACATAATTTTATCCTATTTACATCAAACACGTAGGTAATGCCAGACTTTGATATCTGTATTATTTCTAGAGAGGTCTAATAAGATTATGAATGACAGTAATTGACATTACATGCTTTAATTAAATTTCCTTTGCTATGAATCAGAACCTTTTAGCTCAGTCCTATGGTGGGAACTCTAGGTTTGTCTTTTCTATACGCTAATAAGTTAAGCAGTAGGGACAATATAAACTCATTTTTGGAGATTCTCTATCCTGTAGATTAAATGGGATAATGTATTGAAGGGGCCCAGCTTGATGCTGGACACATAATCTTTTAATTAAAGACCATTAGGTAAATTTGCATATATTGGGTCTGTTAGCTTCTGACTAGTTGGAAGAATATTAGACTTCTTATGATATTATGATCATTGATTTAGCAGGTATGAAAGGTGCCCTTTTTCTTCTGACCATGGATGGGATTGACACTATAACCCACAATTTCTCTTTTTAGGGCTTCTAGAGGGTCAGTGGGGACTTGGAGTCCCCTTTTTCCAGAAGAGAGAAATTAGCACCAGAAGTAGAATCACATCACCCCCATCTTCTTCCACCCCTGCTCAAGAGAACACCACCATCTAGAACAACAGACCAGCCAGAGAGGAGGGTTCTAGGTATCAGGTCCTTCAGACCCAAGCTTCTTCTTTATATGGATGGAGAAAATATCCAGACCTCAAAAGATAAACTCTCTGTGTCACTACCTTCGAGAACAGTTCAAACCTTGACCTTCAAGATCAGATGCTACAAAAAAAGAAAATTTCTCTAGTAGGTTCAGGGGACAGATGAGCTGTCTGGAGATTATTCTTACTCTCACCTAGCAAGGCCATTTTCATCTACTTACTCAGTCTGTCCCCATGCCTAAGGCAGGGAGACCTTTGTAGGGCCCCAGAGCACAGACCTTAGTGGTGGTCATCTCTGCTACACCCTGCCTTTATGGTTCAAGCATCTTGCTTGGTACCAAGTCCTGAGTCCCCACAGGGATATGCCATCTGAGTGCAGGTGACTGGTCTCCGAGTCTGAGTTTTAGTTCAGCACCAATGCCAGTCACCTCTCCACTTTGTCTGCAAATGGAGCTGATGTCTGGTACAGGCCTGCCTCTCCTGGCAGGGCTCCACATCAAATCAAACCAGGCAGCAAGCTCCATGGACCACAGTGACAAATATTTTAAACCCAAGAGGGTGTTCTTTTCTTTAACACAGATCTGAACTTACAAATGTGTCTGTGGGCATTCTATCACCTTAACTGTCCTATCTATAAGCTTAGGCTTTTTCTCTTATCAGTGCAGCACCCACGTAACTATTGAGAGAAACTTTTGGGGATGTCGCATGGCTACTGCAAGCCCAGGGTTAGCTGGGTCACCCAATTGTACCTACAGCTTGCTTCTGCCTACACTCACGACTTCTAGTCTGTAGAAGGCTAAGAAATTTCAGAAGACCCTTTTGAAGTGGCTCCCAGCATTGACCCCTGAAAAAGGGCAACAAGCCTACTGTGCCTGCTGCTCTGTCTCTACCCATCACTTGAGATATATATCCCAACAGAGCAGAAACAAACAGTCCCCATCTCCGTTGCCAAGAGGCAGGAGACAGGATCCTGCTTGCTCTTCAGCAAATCCACAAGTCTCAAGTGGCATCATATTAAATTATATAGGCAGCCACTGGTGCTCAGCCGATGCTGTGCTCTGAATAGTTCTAGGCAAGCAGCAGCCTCCTCAGGAAGTGGTGGGAAGGATCCTATCCGTAGCTTTGCAGACCTCCACATATCAGAAGACTGTCCTGAAAGCAGACCCAGGGGACCCCACAGAGAGAGGGCAGCCGCACAGAAGAGACGATGATTGTGGCTGCAGTATTAGGCCATGGGCTGCGGGGCACTTTGCCCTAAAGGTAGGACCAAACATGGACAGAGTTGAGCATGGTAGGTGGGGGTAAATCTGTCGGGAGTGATTGGCCAGCTCCTCGTATTTGGGTTTCTGAGATGAAGACCACTCCCTCTTACTCTTGAAGGATGTGCGTGTATGTACACAGGGCTTTCTGTCTAAGGTGGTTAGACTGGCTGTTAGGGGAAATATAGAAGGGTAGGGAAGGAGATAAATAGATAAGTAAGGGGGTGCAGGACTTGGGCAAGGAAATCAATACCTAATTGGACCATATTCTTCCTCCACTCCTGAATAAAGCTTGGCACTACGCAGAGAAATGTGTTCCCCTCTGTGAGCTGTCTCCTGCTAACTGCTTTTCCCAGGATCTGTGTGCCAGCTCTCCTCCATAGCTGGGGCAGAGTAAGTGTCTTGATTGTCTGGTTGCAGGAGCATAAAGAACACAAGGATCTCATTCTTGAGAGCGTTCGATGTGATTCTCCCACCTGGTTTAGGATGGCTGGATTCCAACAGGTGCTCTGTGGGTTTGATTGGTGGGTGTGTAGGGTCGTTGGCAAGATTTGCTACTCAGCTTCCATCTATGATAAAGCGGGGCTTGAAAACTCACATGTGGGTCTATGGCTGGGCTGAAATGCTTCCTAGGATGTTTGACAGGTTGGATCTGTTTGGGCTTCTTGATCCAAGTTCTGGAAGACCATGGTTAATGAAAATTCAGGAGGTGTTTCTGGCCTCCTTAAAGATGTGTAAGAGACTATTGGCTCCCTTGGGGATCAGTGATGAATTTTATTGTGTATGAAGTCACCATTCACCCCTCCAGTAAGCCATTTGTGCTGAAAATCCCAACCAGAGAGGATGACTGCTTAGGGGGAAGAGAGGAGATGGGAGGTGTGGAGTCCACAACTAAGTACCAGAGATCCCTCCCTGAGCAGGACAAATGTCACCCTGGGGTTGAGATGGCACTGGGAAAGAAGGTGGTGAGAGGGGCCACACCACCACCAATTTCAATGTTGTAACTAAGGATACCCAGGGTATCCTTTTTTTTTGATACTTTATTTATATTTCAAATGTTTCCCCCTTTCCAAATCTCCCCTTTGGAACCTCCCTATTCCCTCCCCCTCCCCCTGCCTCTATGGGGGCATTCCCCCACCTACCCACCCACTCTTATCTTCCCTCCTTGGCATTCTCCTATATTGGGGCATCTAACACCCTCAAGCCGAAGGGCCTCTCCTCCCCCTGATGTCCAACAAGACCCTCCTCTACCACAGGTGGCCAGCACCGTGGGTCCCTCCATGCGTATTGTTTGGTTGGTGATCCAGTCTCCGGGAGCATCGGGAGGTCAGGCCAGTGGACACTGTTGCTCCCTCCATGGGGCTGCCAAGTATCCTTGGAGAGCAGGGAAGAGAAGTATTTCCTAAGTATTTGCCAGTTACCTGTAATTTCTTTCTTCATAAAAATTGAACTTGGGCTGGTGAGATAGGTTGGCTGGTAAAGGTGCTTGCTACCAAGCTTGATGTCCTGAGTCTAATCCCGGGAACCACATGATGGAAGGAGAGGACCAACTCCGTGGTATCTACACACACACACACATTTAAAACCCGTTTAAAAGTTTTAAACTTTACATTGCAATTGGTATGTTTCTTAGCTTGTCTTAAGTACATTGGTGGGTATGCATTATGTATTTGGGAAGTCATTATATGTGAGGTTTATGGCTGCTGCTCACTATATTAGTTGCATTTCTTTCATTTTGTTGTGTGTATGCAGGTGTGAGCACCCATCATACCCAAAGGCATCGAGTGTCTTCCCTGGTTGCTCTCCAGCTCACTATTGAGTCAGTATCTCTCACTTGAACCCAGAGCTCACCCCTTTGTCTAGTGTACCTAGGTTGTTTGCTCCAGGAAGCCCCTGTCCCTGCTTAATCTCATGCACTGGGATTATGGGTGGGCCACCGTGTCCAGCTGGCCCTTCCATGAGTCCTGGGGATCTGAACCCCAGTCCCCATGCTGAACCATTTCCCAGATTTCTTTTTCAGCCTGGCATTATCTTAGGTGTGGCAAGTGGCTTGCTCTCATCTGCCTCCTTATTTTTGAAAACAAGCCCCTGGCTTACTTCTCCTCATCACTCCAAAGTACCATTAAAAAGAAAAATGAAAAAAGACCTAAGTATGGTGGCAGATGCCTGATGCTTATAATCCCAGCCCTGGGAGAGCAGAGGTGGGAGAATGACAGAGACTTTGAAACTAGATGCAGTTACATAGTAAGGCTTTGTCTCAAAAAGACAAAACCTCTTTCGAATTTAGAAATTATAGAAAACAAAAACAACTGACAATATAAAACTTCTAACACACACAAAGGTAGAAAGAATAGTGTGATCCCCAATCCCCCAAGTAAATCTGCCAATCAGTTCACTAATGATCTTTACTTTGTTTGTTTTTCGAGACAAGGTTTCACTGTATAGCCCTGGCTATCCTGGAACTCACTCTGTACACCAGGCTGGCCTTGAACTCACAGAGAGCCACCTGACTCTGCCTCCTGAGCCCTGGGATTAAAGGCGTGCGCCATCACTGCCCCGCCAATCTTGATCTTGATACTTCTTGCCTGATGTCTCATCTCCTCTAGAAAGTTAATTTGGACTAAATCCCAGATATTATAATAACTATTATTATTATTATTATTATTATTATTATTATTATTATTATTATAAATTTCATGTTATGCATAAAGGCTTAAATTTTTACCATTTATTTAGGTATAGTTTTTCAGTGTTTAAAATTTATATTTCAAGCTACCATAAAAGTGATTTATTTCATTGTAGAAGGATTTTTTATTTTAAAAAAATTATATAAGGAAAAAATATCAATTCCTTAACATTTTCAGCCTTTCATTTTCCAAAGTTTGATCACTTAGTAATTACTTTTCCAGCATGCCGGAATCAATATTTAAGAAGACAACAACAGAAACATTGCCGAATTGGTGGCTGCCTGCTCATGTTCTTTTGAGTCTTTGCAATGTTTTTTGTTTTTTGGTTTTTGTTTTCCTGGAGAAATCTGTAGAGTTTCTAACAGTCTGGACTCTGCTAATTGGATGGTGGTGGTGTGGTTGAACTTATTTGTCTGCCCCTGCTTTTCCAAAGCTTGCCAGGTAGTGGTAGGGTCAGGATAGCTTGTCTCCTGAGGGATGGTGGGAAGTCTTACTCCTCATTGTCTCTTTTTTTTGATACAAGGAGCCACTGGTGGTTATTATTTAGATAGCTGGTCTACTGGGGCACTAGGCCATCACCAGTTAGCTGAAACTGCTTATAAATTCACTCGGAGCTGGTGGTAGAGCCCCAGCATTGTGCTTCTTTTTTGAGACAGGGCCTCACACCGAGGCCTGGGACTCACTGACTCACAGGGGCAGGCTGGCCAGTGAGTGCCCCAGCCATTCTCCTGTCTCCACCTCACACTGGGATCATGCTTGTGCAGGAGGTACTTTCCCAACTAAGCTACCTCCTTGTTTCCCTAGTTTTTATTATTATTATTATTATTATTATTATTATTATTATTATTATTATTATTCCATTATTAATCCTTGGGTTTACATGTAGTTGATCTATTTCAGTCCATTGCTGTCTCTGTCTTTGTTGGTGTTTAATTTCTCTGCCTTTGGCCAGCCAAAGCCTGGCTGATACTTCTGTAGCTGATAGAAGCCCACAGCTGGTGGGCTTCCACAAGTCAGATAACCCAGGCTCATCCCATGTCTCTTGTCCAAATATGTTCAAACCTAGAGTCAGCCCCATCTCTCAATGGCATTGATCTTGAGATACCACAGCCCAAGTGCTATAGTCATTGGATATGATTTTCCCACTTCCAAAAGTTCATCCAAACCACAGTCACAAGTAGTGGCAGTACCGGCTTCCATGACAGCCACCTCAGCCATCTCCCCTCTGCCTTCAGCATGCTGTCTTCTTTTTCCTTGAGCATCCTCCCTCCAGACTCCGTCACAGCCATCATATGGCCCCTCACTCCATGTCTGGGTGCTTCACTGTGCCATGTGCCCCAAAGCATCTTTCTGCATTGTGGAGCCTTTGTGTGAGCCTGCCCCTTCCTCATCTTGTCACAGTCCACCCAAGACAAGGGGTGGTCCTTTCTTACAGCCTCCTGTCACTTGTCTTTCGAGCCCAGATGACTCTCCCAAGCATTCTTTAGCCCATTAGATCATCTCTGGCAAGCCTCTCTGTCTCTCCTAGTGATCACCCATTACTAGGCATACACTGAGGAGAGGTGGTAAAAAGGCAAATGAGCAGGTACTGACTGAGTGCTCAGGGAGATAGGTTCTGCTGGGCTGGGCATTTTATATGCTTTATGTCATGGTAGCTCATTACCAATCTGTGAGCTAAGCGATGGGATTCCCATTTTGGAAAGGGAGTAAGTCAAGAGGCTCATCCAGGGTCTGCTACCTCCAAAGGCCAGACTAACTCAGTCAGCCTTATCATGGGAGCATGCGCCCTGGACTCCCTGGAGGTCTCTCTCTCTCCCTCTTACACCCCCTCTCTCGTGCACACGCTTGTGTGTGTGTGTGTGTGTGTGTGTGTGTGTGTATGTGTGTTTGTCTATGTGTCTATATGTCTATGTGTGTGAAAGTACATGTAGAGATCAGGGGTCAACCTTGGATGCGCTCCTCAATCGCTCTCCACCTTGCTATTTTATTTGCAAAGGTTCCTGGCTTTCCGGGAACTCATGATTCAGCTAAGTTGGCCGGCCAGTCAGCAAGCCCCAGGGATCCACCAGTGGACACCTCTCTAGCATTGGGATTACAGGTACAAACCACCATGCAGGCTTTTTCTGAGAATGCTAGGGATCAAACTCAGATCTTCATCCTTACTTGGCTAGAAATTTACCAGTAGACCTGTGTCCCCAGCCTCTGGAGAACCTTTCCAGAGTCGCTCTTCAAACTTGGAAAACTGTTTTTTCTTATCAAGGGGCTGGGCGCTGTTTTCAGGGCTAAACCCACATATTGCACTTTCTGGCTTGTATTACCTTGACTTCACTCTGTGATGACACACATGGTTGTGCCAGCCTCCAGCCTGTCCTGTGTCATCTCCGCAGCCCCTGCTGAATCCCTGAAGCCTCTGAAGTGCCTCACCCTCTGAGATACTCTCTCTAGCCTGCTTCCATGTGAGCAGGTGGGGGCAGTTTCTCCTTCTCTTCCCTCCAGATGTAGCCATGGCTGTGTGAGTTACTCTTTGGGGGCTATGACAAAAGCATCTTAAGGAATGAAGGGTTGACTTTGACTCACAACGTGAGCTACAGCCCTTCATAGCATGCAAGGCAGCCGTTCACATTTCATCCAGCCAGAAAGCACTGAGAGAATGCTGTTTTCCCTTTTCATTCGTCCTGGAGCCCCAATCCGTAAGATTATGCCTCTACACACAGGGTAGGTCTTCTCAGTTAAACCTTTCTGGAAATACCCTCATAGACACAACCAGAGGTATGTTTCCACAGTGATTATAAATCTAGTCCAGTAGATAGTCATGATTGACCGTCACTGTGACCGAGGAACATTGCTCTCCACAGATGCTAAGTGTGTGTTAGAATGGATGCATAATGTGTGTTCCCACCTATCCCACGCCTGCTTACACAGGTTCAACAGAAGTTTCTTTGAAATGGTCTTTGTAATGTAATATCCTATGGCCTTTGCTGCTTTGCACTTCTTTGTATGTGCTCATTTCTGTCTCCAAGTTAAATCACACCCTGTGCTTTGGAGGATGCTACTGGAATGAGGTTCCCAGTGCATTACCTTGCACAGAGTCGAGACTCTGTAATTATCCATTGAATTGAATCAAATGGAAGGTTGTACAGAAGGCAGGCTCAGGGGAGGTGCGGGGCCCGCAATCAGCAGAACGGCAGACAGTTAAGGCAGCTCTACTCACTACAATTTCTTTTAATAGATTTTTCTGTACAGATCTGCTGTCAACATGGGTTGCTGGTTTCAAAAAAAGATAAATAACCAGGGAGTTGTGATGGCTCTCGTGGTGCAGAGACTGGCAGGCTGTGCCATTTCTGGTGCCATACTCCTTGAATTTTCAGGTCTGGACAGGACTTTTATCTTGCACCAAGGGGGTCTAAAATGATAAGCACAATTACCTCACACCAGATTTCCTGAACTCCCATGTTCTGGATAAGCATATATTACCAACTCTGCTCCTCCATGGATCCTTTGGTCCCTCCAGACCTTCGAAGGATTAATATTGGTTAAAAGTTGAGCTGTCTATTTGGCTGTGGGTCTCTGCTGGACTCTGCTCTCTGGGGAGAGCAGCCCAGCGGCCCAGGTTGCCATCCTGTGCACTCATTCAGCAAATGCATGTTAAGCATTCATTGTGTGTCAGATGCTGGCAGATGCTGGTAGACAATCCTTGGGCCTTTTGGAATCATAAGGGATACAGGTGTTCTTCAGATATGCACACAGGTGTGTAATTGCACACTGTTGGGAGAGATGGACGGGAAACGGACCTCTGGGGACAAAAAGATCTGATGCCACCTTTATTGTGAAGTCCATTCTTCTTCCCCATCTGGTCCTTTCTGTACATCCTAGTGTTCTCATGCTGCTTGGAGTTCTTCCAGGGCAGCAGCCCTTGGCACCCTAGACTTGGGGTGTGCATGGCTGTGAGCTTCCAGGCCAAGGGCATCATATCAGTGCACAGCCATTGAGGACAGGAGAAAGGAATGAGTAGACACTCAGTGCCTCCTGTCCTAGCTTCATTTCTGTCCCTGTGATTAAAAAAATAAACAAACAAACAAACACCCTGACAAAAAGCAACCTAGAGGAGAAAGGTTTTCTTGTCTTTTCAGAATTGCAGGTTATGGTCTGCTGTAGAGTACTCAAGGCAGCAGGAGCTTGAAGCAACTATCATCACACCTACAGTCAGTCTAGAACAAAGAGAAATAAATGCACCCATGATAGCCCACTAGCTTGTGTTCAGCTATGGATTTCCACTCTTACACAGTTCGAGAATCCTTGCCTACGGAATGGTGCTGCCCACTGTGGGCTAAGTCTTCCCCCATCAATTAACTTAATTAAGCCAGTCTCACACAGACATGCCCACAGGTCAACCCAATGTGGGCAATCCCTTGTTGAGATGGTTCCCAGGCGAGTCTGTCTGGGTCAGGTTGACAGTTAAAGGTAATCACTATATACACATTGTTGTTCCATCAGACAGCAGGTGGCCCTGCAGTTATGACAATGGGCTAAACTAGCTCTGAACTTCAGCTCTGTTCCCCAGAGGATTGTAAAGGGGAAACTGATATTTGGCAAGCAGCCAGCACAGGGCCTGGCCTTTCTCCCCACCCTCAGAAGCTTCCTCAAGAAGCTGCACAACTCTGATGAGAGCAAGCTGCCTACTCAATTTAACTTGGCATTCTCAGATCAGCCAGAGTAAGGTCAAGACATCCTTAGAAGCTCCCATGTGGTCGTGCTATGGAGCCAGAGCTAAGAAATGGCATGGGCCTAGTGTCAAAACATAAAAAGCAGGGTTCAGCTTCACGTCTAGCCTGTTCCTTATTGCTCTGTACTTGGATAGAAAAAAAACTGTACCCTTCTCAAATTTCTTCCTAAAAATATACTCTTTATCTCCCACCAATTTTTTGGAAGATTGTCTTGAGAGGTGAGAAGTCTTGAGCCCCTCCATGGGTACAATAGAAGTTTGCCCCTCACAAACTACCCACATCTGCCTCTATGTTGGCTTACCTGTAGGAAGCAGTCAGTCTCAATGTAATTAAATTCCTCCACTTTTCTGCCAGGGTCTAGCTCTCGGAGTCCTATAGCCTGTACCTCGTACGGCCTGACAATGTGGAGACAGTTGGGGTTGAGGGCTGGACTGATGGGAAGTCTCTAAGAGGTGTTTTCTGCAAGGCCCCGACTCTTAATCCCAACAGCATCACTCCTGCTGTCTGGTGAGGATAAACTGCCACATATGATGGAGGAGATTGTAGCCTCTTACGGTCCTTGGTCCAGCATCTGACCCCACCCCCTTTCACATCAGGGTCTCATGTGGCCCAGGCTGACCTCACACTCAGTATGTAGTCAAGGATGGTAGTATCTGAGTCTTGTGCTTCCATCTCCTGAGTGCTGGGGTTACATGCCTGACTAATACAGTGCTAGGGGTCAAGCACAGGTTCTCCTGCATGTTAGGCAAGCATTGTGTCAACTGAGCTCACTTCTCACCCTTTCCAGTTGACAGACCCTGCCGCTGCTCCTGCCAAACCTGGAAACTCCTAAATGTCCAGTAGCTACAGATAGCTCTCATATCCTAGTTTTTATTTTCAAAGCTTCCTTAAGTGAGGGAGGGGGGAGAGAGGGAGAGGAGAAGGGAGGGAGGGAAAGAGAAGGAGAAGGAGAAGAAGAAGGAAGAGGAGGAGGAGGAGAAGGAGGAGGAGGGGGAGGATGAGGAGGAGGAGGAGGAGGAGAAGGAGTCATCGTCAAAGGACAACTTTCCATTCTGTGGGTCCTGGGGATTGAACTCATGTCATCACACTTGGCAGCAAGCACTCTTACCTGCTAAGCTATTTCACCAGCGCTGGGTAAACTTGAAAGGCAAGGCAGTCATGTGGTTCTCAGTCTAAAGAAGCAACAGGCCATTGCATGGAAAAAACAAATCCCACTGGTGTTGTTCCTCTGGCCCCTCCTTGCCTTGTCCCATTTAAATTGAACTCCCGTGGCTTACTTAAGACCTCAACAAATGTTTCCATTCACATTTTTGACTGCCTGGAACCTACTAGTAGTTGTGTTCTGCCCTCTCCCTCTAAGCTAGTCAGCAATTGGAGGGCAGCTGTACCATGTGCTGGGCGGAACAATAAAATCATGCCCTGGGTCATTGCTTGGCTACCTTCCAACTCTGCAGCAGCTACAAAGACGACCAAATTAAAAACTGCTGGAAAATTTAAGACGAAAGACTATGGATCCTTCCACCCCCTCCTGTCACAGTGCCAGTTTCTCCCTATTTTTTTTTCAGTGTGTGTGTGCGTGTGTGTGTGTGTGTGTGTGTGTGTGTGTGTGTGTGTGTGTGTGTTCCCAGGACCTGATGTGAGACCTTTGCCATTAAATAGTTATACAGAGTATAGGAGCATGTGGTTCTACTCTGGCATTGAGTTAAGGTCACCAAGGATTGGCTCCTGCCTCGTCTATGACAGTTGTGAAAACAAGTATTATTTCTTGCTGAAAATAATAGAGCTTCCCTTGTTTGAGGGGCTGGGTGGGCAGGACCAGGGCTTTGCATTTTCCTTTGGCAATCTCCCAAGGAGAGAAGTGAACCCGTATGTTGGAAGGAAAGGCAAGGGGAGAAGAGACTCTCCCTGATGCATAGGAAAAGTCATTGTAGACAGTACGGTCTTTTCAGAGATACCCAGGCCCTGACTCCCTGGAGATCTTTGAACAAGTGCTTTATTTGAAAAGGGGGGATTAGAGATTATGGTTTGGATTTGAGTGGGGAGTCCATGCTGGATTCAGGTAGACCTAGGAGAAGCACAAGGTACTTGAAAATGGACGAGGGAGACAGAAGAAGGGTCAGAGAGATGCAACTGGAAAATCCATCTCCTCCTCCCAGGCTTTGAAGATGGCGTGAAAGAACCAAAAGACAAGGGATGTTGGCAAAAGGGTGCGAACACAGAGTTTCCTTAGAATCCCACGGAAGCATGCGGTCTCACTGATGTCTTCACCCAGTGAGACCCACATTGGTCTTCTAGCCTACAGCTGTTGCTGTAAGCCACTATGTTTCTAGTCATTTGCTTATGCTGCAACGGAAAACTAGTCCATCAGGGGCGTGAGCCTTCAATGAGAGATCCACCAGTGAGACCCACCCACCTCTTTCCTGGAGAGTGAAAGTAGTCCCTTAAGCAAGGAGGAAGCTCTTCATTTTCCCTGCTGCCATCTATTGGTTGCTTTCCCCTCTCATTGTCATGACAAAATGCCTGGCAAGCAAAGTGAGGAAGGAAGTATTTTGGCTCACAGTTGAAGGTGCAGTCCATCATGGCAGGCAAGGCTCAGTGGCTTGAACGTGAGTACAGGGAGCAGAGATGAAGGCTGGAACTCAGCTCCCCACTTCCCCTTTTCCTTTGTATTCAGTCTGGGCCCCACGGCATATGGGATGGTGCTGTCAACGTTAAGGTAGATCTTACTTCCACAGTTAAACCTATCTGGAAATGCCCCCATAGAGAGACACCCAGAAGTGTGTCTCCATGGTGATTTAAAATCCAGTCAAGGTGACAGTGAAGTTGTGCCATTACATCACAGCCCTTGACTGTGGGCTTTCTGCCTGGCTTCTTGGGCTCTTGGATCATAATGAGTATAGCCCTTGTTGTGGGATTTTTGTGATAATCTTTGTGTATTGTCTTCTGTACAGATACAGCTAGAAAACTCTATTCAGGATGAACAAGTCACTATGATCTTCCCGGAGAAGGGAGGAAAACTATGTGTCTCATGTAATTATGGCTTTCTATCTTCATCCCATGAATGGTGTATATTTTCTGCAACAGTAGTGTCTTAAGTTTTCTATTGCTTTGATGAAACACCATGACCAAAGCAACTTGGGAAGGAAAGGGTTTATTTGATTCACACTTCCATAATACTGTTCATCATGGAAGTAAGTCAAGATAAGAACTCAGACAGGGCAGGAACCTAGAGACAGGAGCTGATGCAGAGGCTATGGAGGAGTGCTGCTTACTAGCTTGCTCATTATGGCTTGCTCAGCCTGCTTTTTTAGAGAACCCAGGACCACCAGCCCAGGAATAGCACTGCCCATAATGGGCTGGGTCTTCTCATATCACTAAGAAAATGCCCTACAGCTGGATCTTATGGAGGCATTTTCTCAATTGAGGTTCTCTCCTTTCAGATGACTCTGCTTCTGTCAAGTTGACATAAAAGTAGCCAGCACAACTAGTAAATTCATATTGGCTTTTAAAATATTCTTTTGGCATAGTTTTAGAGTCACAGAAAATTTGCACAGATGTACACTTCCCTCACATCCCACCCTAGTTCCCATACTTCCATCTTCCATTGTTAAATACAGTCTGCTTGTTAGAATAATAGTTCAGCATTGTAGTTTTAATATTTACTTTTTTACATTTATTTAATGTAGTTCCAGAGTACATGTGGCAGACATGTGAAGTCAGAGGTCAACTTTCAGGAGTCAGCTCTCTCCTTCTGCTGTGTAGGTCTCAGTCAGCAAATGCCTTCACCTGCTGAGCCATCTTGCTAGTTCTGGTTTGTGTTTTTTGAAAACAGGACTTCATGTTCCCTAGCTGGCTTTAAACTCATTGTGAGGCGAAAGCTGGCCTTGAACTCCTGATCCTCTTGCCTCCACTTCCCAAGCTCTGGGATCACAGGTGTGGGACATTGTGGCAAGTCCCATCCATCCCCTTGGCTATGAATCTTGCAGACTTGGGCTATGGTGACCTTGACAGTTCTGAGAACTGGCCAAGTATTTGAGGGTTGTCTTGTTGTTGTTGTTGTTAATGTTGTTTTTTGTTTCTGTTTGTTTTTTAAATGTGTATGAGTGTTTTGCTAGCATGTATGTTTGTGTACAATATCCATACCATACCATAGTATCCATGACAGCCAGGAGAGGGTGTCAGATCCCCTGGAACTGGAGTTAGAGATAATTGTGAGATATTGTGGGTGCTGGGACTTGAACCCAGGTCCTGTAGAAGAGCAGCCAGTGTTCTTAGCCAATACACTATTTCTTCAAGTGATTTTTAGGTTTTCCTTCTACTGGGATATAGCTGACATCTTTCTCCTCATTAGGCTTTGGGATGTGGCTTCTGAGAAGAAAGGGCAAAGTAGCATTTTTACCTCATCATACCAGTAGTGTACAGTATCAGCACGCCTCATGGCTGTTAATGTTGACTTGGTCATATGGGTGAGGTAGAATGTCAGGATGCTCCAGTATAAAGCCAGGCCTGTCCCTCCTTTCCATACAATACTGTAGAATGAGGGAAGTTGTTGACACAACCCACAACTAAGGAATGAGGAATTGTGCCCCAGTTGAAACCTCAAAGATCTGTTATCACGATTTTTTTTTCTTTGAGGTAGGGTTGATCTATGCACACGGTTCTCAACCTGTGTGGGTCATGACCCTCTTTGGGGATCAAATGACCCTATCACAGGGTTCGCCAGACTATTGGAAAACACAAATATCTATATTATGATTCATAATAATAGCAAAATTACAGTTATGAAGCAGCAACAGAAATAATTATGGTTGGGGTCACCACAGCATGAGGAACTGCATTAAAGGCTCACAGCATTAGGAAGGCTGAGAACCCCTGCTCTGTGTGGTTCTGGCTGTTCTGGAACTCACTCTGTAGACCAGGCTGGCCTCAAACTGGTAAAGATCCTACTGCCTCTGCCTCCCGAGTGCTGGGACTGAAGAGGAGTACCATGAAGCTTAACAGTTATCTGGGATTGTATAGCAAAGCCTTCCTACATTGATTTATTCAGTTGTTTGTATCAGAATGGATGCCTAGATATTTATTTTACAACTTTGTGTACATAATCCAATATAATTTTTATTTTTTGTTCAAATCATTTCAAGTTCGACTCATCCATTCTCATATGTGTTGTGTGTGTATGTGTATATGTATGTATGAGTTCATACGTGTGTGTGTGTGCGCGCGCGCGCATTCATGTGTGTTTGCAAGACAACCTCTGCTGTCAGTCCTCACTTCGTACCTTGTTTGACACAGGGTCTGTTTGTCATTTTGTCACTGTGTATGCCGGGCCAGCTGCTCATGAGCTTCTGGGAGCTCCCCATCTCTGCTTAGAATCTCCCCATAGGAGCACTGCGTTACAGATGAGTCTTACCATGCCCAACTCTATGTAGGTGCTGGGGATTCAACCTCAGGTCCTCAGGCTTGCATGACAACCATTGTATCCTCTGAGTCATCTCTCCAGGCCCTTTTCATGCTTTAGCAGTGTCCTACACAGAGTAGATGTTCTAACAAGGTTCAATAGATTTCTTTCATGGAGTTTCCTTTTACTGTTTTTATCTTTAACATTCATTGCCACACCCAAGGTCAGTATGCTCCCCCTCTTTTGAGGCTAAGGTGTTATACTTTAGATTTAGGTCTGTGGGGTTATTTCAAGTTTGGGGAAAAGTTTATAATCTGTATCTTGGTTGACTTTCCTGCTTCTGGACATGCAATCCCTGTAGGGTCCTTTGTTTAAAAGACTGTGCTTTCTGTGTGGATTTGCCTTTGTGCCTTCAAGAGATGATGAACTGAGATTGCCCGGATGGAGTTCAGTGTATTGAGTGCTTGCTTAGCATGCACAAAACCCTGCGATTCATCCCCAGCACTTCATAAATCAAGTATAATGGAACACACGTAAATGCCCAGACCTTAGGAAGTAGAGACAAGAGGATCAGCAGTTCAAGACCACCCTCAACTCTAAGTTCAAGGTTAACCAGGGATCCATGGGATGCTGTTGGGGTCTGTTTCTGAGTTCTCTGTTCTGTACCATTAAGCTATTATCAATGCCATCCTGTTTTGACTATGATAACTTTACTAGTGTCTTGAAATCTATAGTCAGCATCTGTACTGCCTTTGCATGTGAGCTTCAGGATCAGTTTGTCAATGACAAGAAGATATCTTCCTCTGGTTTTGACTGAGAGGTTCATATTGCCCACATGTTGATCCTCTTCACATTTAGTTTGGTCACTCACAAGTGTTACATTTTATGTTACTGGAATGGCACTATTAGTTTCAAATTCCAGTTGTTCTTTCCAGTGTGTGGGAGAAGAGTCAGCTTGTGTAGTGATAATAGCACCCCCGGTAGCCTTGTGACACTCCCTCTGTCTCCTCCATTGGAGGCATTCTGCTCTTTCTTTCTCTGAATGACTAAGCCCATGGTTCTAACCCTCTGGCCCATCCACATCTCTGCCGCTCCCTTGTTTCCCTTCCTTGAACATGCTCACTCCATCATAATGTTCAGACCTCACCGCCACTGTCTCACCCCCTACCCTGTTCCCCCAAACCTCCCTATTTTCACACATAAGTGCTTTGGGGGATCTACCCATTTTGAATGACAATACAGGTTTCAAACTCCTGTTCACATGTCCCTTTTGCTAGGAACCCCTCCACTTCCCAGTGTTCGGCATCAAAATCAGCTACATTCCACACAAGTTCCTCTGGTTCCCATCTGGCACCTGGAGTGTAGCACACCCGTCCTGTGGTTCCCTTGGGCCTGTCTTTTTCACTCCTGGAAACAGAGTGGGGTCTGTCTCCAGGTTCCAGAGGAGGCACTCTGTGATGCTTCTCAGTTGCGTGAATATAATTAGGATCCTGCACATGGAGTCTCGAACTCACTCTGTATGGTCTTAGACTTCTGATCCTCCCCTCCCCCTCCCCCAGTGCTGGGGTTGTTGTGTGCACCACTTTCCAGGGATGGAACCCAGGGCTTCATGTGTGCCAGGCAAGCTCCACCCACCCACAACCCTCTTTCACCTTTAGAAACCTTTCCCCATTCTTTTTTCCGCTCTTGTTTCTCTCCTGAGGTTCTTGGGGTTCCCAGGCATAGAAGTTTAGGGTCCACCAAGTCCTGTGGCTATCCTGTTCTTTCTGGGGAGAAAGAGGAGGTTGAGTTACCATCAATTACAGACCTACACTATCTCGTAATTCTGATTCCCATGCACCGATTGGGTGGACGGTGTCCCTGGTCCAAGAAAACACCTGCTCTTCCAGCTTACATAGTAAGGGGTAGTTCCAGGGGCAGCAGCTCACCAGTACCAACAAACCCCCCTCTTTTCATTCTTGTCAATTTCAGCATGTTAGCTTCTTCAGGCAAACTCACCTCTTGGCTATAAAAGGGCCATAGCAAAGTTACACATAATAACTTGATACAATGGTGGGTGGGGAGAAGAGAGGAAAAAGACTTACCTTCCTTGGGACTCTTTCTTAAATGGAAGGGAATTATTCCTAAAAACTCCTAGAACTATTTCCACTCAAAGCTCTGTGACTAGAGTTGTATCATATGGCCCCCAAGGCAGGGGTGGGGAGCATCATTACTGACTTGAAGCAATCAGGATCTCACTCTGGACCCAGGAGGGAAAAGTGGATCTGAGACTAAAATGGAGGTTCTTTCAAAAGGATACACACTGGAGGAAACCAGACATGTCAGCTATACTGTCATTTCTGAGAGAACTTTTTCAGAGCTAACTGCTGAAACCACATCAGGTTGTACAGCTAATAAAAACCAGAGCAGGATTCGAATCCACCTCTTCAAATCTCCAGGTCGGCCTCTGCCGGCCAACTGCACCTCATTTCAGATGGCATTTTCTAGAAAATAAAATGAGATGAAAAAACCCCTTTTCTGGGGTGAACTAAGGCAATCTCTGAGCCTTTGCAGCCTGCCCTTCAGCCAGCCACTTACGCTTTTATTAAGTTATGACTAATGGCGGGTGAGCTGCTAGAGACTGCACTCTCAGCCGAGAGCTTCAGACCTTTCTAGAGTAAACAACATCTTCAGATTCTGCGCCGAGAAAATTCAATCGAGGGCCTTTGTCTTTCCAAGCTCAGGGACTGGCAAGCAGGCTGCTGCTGGGCCCTGCTCGGGTTGAATAGAAAGGAACCTTCCAAAGCAGGCGGGCTGTTTTGGGAAAGTGACTGCTAATGGGGCCTCGTGAGGCAGGCGGGGGCCAGGCGCAGACTGAGCAGTTTGCATATTGGCTTTTTACAAACAACTGGCTCTGAGTCAGCGGTTAATGGAAAGGGAATGGGGTTCCTGCCCAATGGTTTCTTCCAAACACCCATTTCCAATTGTAAGCATATCTCAGCCTTTCTTCTGGGGCTTGTTATGTCTCTGTGAGTGAATTGAAGAGGCAGGCCAGAGGGCGGGGTTCTGACTGTAGCTGTGCTCATCTCGGAGGGGAGACCTCATTCAGACCCACCTTTAGGGGTCCTGGCTGGGAATATCATCTTTCTAGTCAGAAGGAGATATTTAAAGACCTCTGTGTTTATACACTGGCTCTAACTACATTTGGGGCAGATGTGGATTTTCTTCCTTCACAAAACTCGGACTGATCAGGAGTAGTGCCTCAGACTTGTAATCTCAGCACCCAGAAAGCCAAGGCAGAAGGATTAGTGCAAGTCTGAAGTCAGCATGTCCTACAGAGTGAATTTGGGGGTAGCCTGGGCTACCCAGCAAGATGCTGTATCACAAGAACAAAACAAACACAAGCTACAAATGCTATCTCAGAAATGCACACTAATGCACAGAGAGTCAGGTAGTGTGTAAAAGTGTAAATGATGCTTGGCTCAACACTATCCCACCTCCCCAACCCCACCCCAACAACATGAAGGCCATTCAAAACTCCTTCAGTAAATTCTGCCTCTGCAGCTAGCCCTAAAGAGTGATCTTTGCAGTCTGAGTTACTTATTCAACAAATACTTGCCAGGTACAGTGTGCTTTAGAGGTTTCATCTTAAGTAGTAGTCTTTGGCTTGATTATCCATGGCTCTTCCCAGGGACCAGGAATTCATTTTATCTTCCCAACAGACCTAAGAAGTTGGCAATATTTTCACTCCCATCATGTGGATGAGGAAACTGAGGCACAGGAAATTAATGGATTTGTCCAAGGTCACAGAAGTGACTCAAAGACAGCTGCACCACTGAAGCCCAATCCAGTGTGTGTGACAACTCACAAAATTGGGAACCAGATGCACACTGCACAGCCTGCAGGCAGCTCAACAGGTTGTAAAATGTGTCAGTTGGTCTAAACCTCTACCAGGCAGCTGTGGGGTTTCACTCCTTCCCAGAAGCTGGTCTGGTCTCAGAGCCTTCTTTGCAGCTCAGCTCTCCTTTGCCTGAGGGATTGTCTTAGTTACTTTCTATTGCTGTGAAGAAACACCATGACCATTGCAACTCTTATAAGAGAAAGCATTTTACTTTGGGCTTGCTTACAGATTCAAGGCTTTAGGCAAACATGGTACTGGAGAAGTAGCTGAGAATTTCTACATCCAGATCCACAGGCAGTAAGAAGAGAGAGAGAGGCACTGGGCCTGGCTTGGGCTCTTGAAATCTAAAACCCTCCCCCAGTGACATATATCCTTCAACAAGACCATACTTAACCCAACAAGGACACAATCCTAATCCTTCCAAGTAGTACCACTCTCTGATGTCTAAGAATTCAAATATATGAGCCTTTCGGGGTTATTCTTATGCACACCACCACAGGAGATTCTCAGCTTTTTTTTTTTAAACTTATTCTGGTAGGTGGAGCCTAGTGACTGGTCAGTTTCCGGGACTTCCTGAAGCTATTTTGAGTTGTTTCATCTTCCTGCTTAAGAAACATCCTGCAGGGTAGAAAGTTTTGATCTCAGGGGAAAGCTGTTGTTACAAAACAGCTACATAGTAGGTCCAAGGCCCCCCTGAGTTACAGCTAGACCTCCTTGTCTCAAACAAAGCAAGCATCTTTACCCAGCTTTCATTCTGATTTAGAGAATGTTCGAAACGTACCTACAGTATTTTCTACCAGTGGTGACAAGTCTATGGAGAGATTCTAAGGGCAGCAGAAGGCTGAGCAGAGATCTTGAAAGGCACAATGGAGTCCAGTGTGTGATGAGGGACTGTAAGAGAGTTGAAATCAGCAGGATGGCTGGTTGGGCTCCTTTGGGTTTCATAGAGCATTCTGGCTACACAGTGGCAAGAAGGTGGATTGAGAGAAAGTCAAGAGAAAGAAGTACCTGGGTAGGAGGTGGTTCTGATGGGCAGATGGGGGAGAATGGTGGCTTGTGCCAGGACTGGGTTTGGGGAGCATTGGTGAAGAGAGACTGGACTGGGGTCCCAGCTTGGTAGGTTGGGGCCTGGAGAACTTGCCAATCAATATGCTTGATGAAAAGGGCAAGGGAAAACAGGCCAAGGGTGCTCTCCAGATTTCAACTTAAACCATTAGGTCAGCCAGGGTGCTTGGGAAGAATATGTATGTTTATTTCACATGGCACTTTTATACAAAGCTTCCATCTTCTAAGTTCATGCTCAAGCACTATGCAACCAAGTTACCAAAAGACACACACACACACACACACACACACACACTCTTATATGTGGATAGATAGATATGCATATATCTCATCATGTTTTAAGTATATTTACAATTCTATGTTGGACCATATCCATAACTACCTTGGGTCATGTATAGCTGGTGAACACCCATGAGAACCCTTGAACAGCAGGTTGGACACACTTGGTGTAAACAGTGGTACCTCTTACTGTGGAGGAGGAGGAGGAAGATAGGAAGGGAGGGTTTGTTTTTGCTTGGTTATGGTAGGCATGACGATGTTGAATCTCAAATTCTGTCTTGGATGTCTAAACTTGAGATCTCAGGAGACTGGTAGAGTAAACAGAGGTTCATCCATCAGGCCTGGCTGGACCTTTCACTGGGACATTCTCAGCATGTAGGCCAACAGGATCTCTTAAGGGCACATCAGACAATTGCATTTCCTGTGTGGGAAATGTTGCATCATGGTGCTGTGAGAAACATAGACACCAAGGCCCTTTGAGACTTAAAATGTGTTTGGTGCAGTTATGGAAATGAGTGCTTCATTTATTGACATTTAAATGACTGTGTAGTACCCCACAGACCTACAGAGAGACAAGTAGAAAAGTCAGAAGAAGCCAGGAGCCCCAGCCTTCAGGAAGCCCAGCCTTATATCCATAGTTAAACATTTCCATTGCCTGTCAGTTCCCCGGAGTGTGTGTTTAGGGTGAGCTGTATTTTTCTGCTGTTTTATGGAGAAGTATACAGAAGGGAAGTTGAATGAATTTGGAGACAGGAGCTGGGTAAGGTCCTGAGGTATGTTAAAAGCCTGCTGCTCTCATAAATGAGGAGATGGCTCAGTGGCTAACAGTACTTACTCCCTAAGCATGGGGATCTGAGTTTGAATCCCCAGTGCCCACATAAAGTGAGCATACCTGTACCTGTCTGTAACCTTTGCACTGGGGATGGAAGCCTCAGGCTCAATGAGAAACCCTATCTTAAAGGAATAAGGCAGAGAGCTACAGAGGAAGACACCCGGTACCCTTTTCTGTGCCCTGTATGCACGACATGCACACAGACAGACATACATACATACGTACATACATACAAATACAGACAAGAGTCAACAGGCCAGGCACTTCCTAATGTTAGTTTCCCTTTAAGGTAACACCTGCTTCTCTATCTTGGTGCTGCTGACTCATTCCCTATCTAGCTACAAGTGGGTAAGTAGCCCTCTGCTTCAGAGTTCTCCAGAGTCTAGGCTTGCAAGCAGAGAAGACGAAGTCAATAAAAAAATAAATAAGATGGAAAGATGGGCCATTGCTTTCATTAAGGTTGATTGCTGCCACTGTGTTAGCACCTTCAAACCTCCCTGTGACCAACACCCTGGGAGAAAATGACCCTTGTGAGAGGATGTGAGGTCCAGCTTTTAAGAGGAAGAACCCGAGGTCAATATCAAGTGCTTCCTGCACTACTGGGCTTGGGTGTAGGAACCCTCCCCCAAGTCCATGTGAGGGCTGTGCACTTGAAGGAATGGGGCTATAAGTCGCTAACTCATTCTAGCATCGCTTATGCTAAATTGTACTGTAGATTTCCAGTATTTGAAAAGTGAAAAGAAATTAGTAGTCAGGTTGGCAAGATGGCTCAGTGGGTAATGGTGCATGTTGCCAAGCCTGCTGACCTAAGTTTAACCCCTGTGATCCATATGATAGAGAGAGAGAAGCTACTCCTACAAGTTGTGCTCTGACCTCCATATCTCACACACACGCACGCACGCACGCACGCACGCACGCACAGACGCAGACATTCCAGAAATTCATTTTCAGCTGAGGATACAGGACTGTAAAGTGGAAGTGACAGGACCTAGTCCCACAGTTCATGAGAGCTGAGGAGCCCAAACCAGAGCTCAGCACCCTGAACGTTCCCACACAGCAGCTGGGGATAGGGAGGGGGGATCATCCAATGAACGACTCAGGGAAGGCAGAGGGTGGTTGAACTTGAGAGGGCTTAGGTGATAACAGGCTGAAACCAAAGACCTCCTTCCTCCTGTCCACAGTGAGGAAGCACAGAGGCCCTGGAGGAAAGACAGACAGATGCCAAAGACAGAGCCTCAGAGAGCTGCTGTGCTCACTCTACTCCTGTTTACTCCAGAATCTTCTCTAGGAGAAGATGGATCTCTGCATTTATCCCCTTTCCTCGGGAAATCGAGAAGGATGACAGGCAGAAAGTTGAGATTAAAGGGACAATTAGGAAAGCCCCGGGGATCGATGGCGGGCAGGGGAGCAACTGCGAGCTGACAGAGGAAGGGGAAGCATCCCCTCAACATCGGTATTGATCATGAACCTTGTAGAGTCCTCTTTCACCCACCCATCCTCCCCAGCATGTGACCAGGCTCTTCCTTGTCTTTCAGTATCCGAGTTCCAGGAGGAAGGAATGAACGCCATCAACCTGCCTCTCAGCCCCATCTCTTTCGAGCTGGACCCCGAGGACACAATGCTGGGTAACTGTCCTTCTTGTCTCTAGAATAGCTTAGGCACCCCCACCAAACTCCTTTTCTTTTTCTTGCTCCATTTTTAGTTTTAGGATTTTTCTTTGGAGGGGGTGTGTTTCGAGACAGGATTTCTCTGTGTATCCCTGGCTGTCCTGGAACTCACTCTGTAGACCAGGCTGGCCTCGAACTCAGAAATCCACCTGCCTCTGCCTCCCGAGTGCTGGGATTAAAGGCGTGCGCCACCTGCCCGGTCCTAGGATTTTTTTTTTTTTTTTTTTAATTTTAAGAATTTATTGAGAATTCCATACACGTATGTAATGAAATATGATTGTATCCACTTCTATTTTCTCTCTAACTCCAAAATCCCCCCAACATGTCCTCCTCAACCTCGTCTCTTCTCTTTCCTCTTCTTTTTAACAACCCACTAAATCTAACTAATGCTGCCCACATATGCACAGTTGTGGAGCTGCCCACTGGAACATGGGCAACCAACAAGGGAGGCACCACCAAAGCATCATTCTCCCTCCTTCAGAGACCACCAACTGCCTAAAACTGCTTAGCAAGGGGTGGAGCCTCCAGAGCCCCTCCTCCATCCAGGCTGGATGACTGGCTTAATCTTATGTACATCTGGTTCAGGTAACCACAGCTGCTGTGAGTTTGTAAGTGTAGTAGCTGTGACATGTCCACAGAACACTGTGTCAGAGCTCCCCCCCCCCAGCCTCTCTGGCTCTTACATCATAGATGTCCCCTCTTCCTCAGTGTTCCCTTGGGGCTGAACACTCACAGTTACTTCTCTCCAGCACTATCACCAGTTAAGCCCAGGCTGCTCTCAATCTCTGTGAGAGAAGCTTCCTTGTGCAGTAGGCTACATTCAACACAGAGACCCTGCTTCCTTTTACAGAGGAAAATGAGGTTCGGACAATGATCGATCCAAACTCACGAAATGACCCCAAGCTTCAAGAGCTGATGAAGGTAAGAACCAGTAAGGAGAGGGTTCTGGGAGACTTCCCCACAGCCTTCCGGCCTTAGCAGGAGTCGTGAAGGCACCAAACAAAGGCCACGGCAAGGAGGGCAATGTCATGTCATGGTCTCTCAAAGGAATTTGTAAAGTCAAAATTAGAAACAGCCCCATTCTCCAGGTGAGGAAACTGAGTCTCGGGAAGACAAGTGTTTTAGAGAGATGGAATTGGGAGCTGGGAATGTGGCTCTGTTAGGAGAGTGATCTCCTAGTGTGCACATAGCTCTGGGTTCCATCCCCACCAGAGCATAACCCGAATAGTGGCACATGGGAAGTGGATGCAGAGAATCAGAAATCCAAGGTCACCCTGAGCGACATGGAGAGTTTGAGGCCAGCCTAGAATAAGGAAGGGAGTGGGGAAGGGGGAGACATATGTTGTATGTGGCACTTTGGTCATCCTGTAGTAACTCCTCTTGTCCCTGACCTATGCCCCTCCTCTTTGTTCCCAAGCCTCACTTAAAAACAGAAAAGTGAATAACTAGTCCCCAAGTCCATTTATGGTGTCTTCCTGCTCGAAGCCTGCCTGTAGTTTCCTGTTAAGTGCAGAGTCCTCAGAAGGTACTTGAGCCTTTGCTCTGGCTCTCTCTGCAGCCTCAGATGATCTTAGTAGTAACACAGGGGCAGCTGGCTTCTAGCTGCAGCACTCCCTGCCCCCAGGCCTCTGTTTAGGCTCCATTTGGATTGCCTCTGGCTTCCTGCACACCACTTCCTCCAAGAAGTCCTATCTAATGGCCATTGCTATGATGCAGCCTCTCTGTACAGCAATGGCCCTTGGCTTTAGAGTGTTAGTGCCATCTTCACATGCTCCAGCTCTTGAGGCCGGTGCTGGCCCCTCCCCATCTCTCTCTTCTAGCCTCCTGGCTAGTGAACTTCTTGGGATTAGAGACTTCCCTTTCTGTGGAATCATTATATCCCCAACATCTAGCACAGCATGCCATGGATAGCATGCTATGGATATGAAATCCCAGTCTTCACAACAGAACCTCTTGTCTGTTCAGAGACTCCTCACAAGCAAGGCTTTGGGGGAGCATCTATCCATTGCTGCTTACTTCTGTGTGCTCTCTGCCTAGGTAGGACCTTCTGATGGTTACTCTTGATTGTCAACTTGATGGGATTTAGAACCACTATGCAAACAAATCTCTAGGCATGCCTGTAAGCAATTATCTAAGTTAGGTTAATTTAGGAAGACCCACTCTAGGTGTGGGCAGCACTATTCTGTGAGCTGAGGTCCCAAACAAAATAAAAAGGAGAAGAAAGCGAGCTGAACACCAGCATCCATCTTGTTCTGCTTGACTCTGGGTATAAAGAGACCAGCTGACAGGAACTACCTAGCCAGTACCATAAAGGGAGAGTGTTTGATATGCTAAGAAGATCTGTCTTCCGTGGAGTATTTGGCCATTGTCAGGCAATTCTTTTCAACCACCTAACACAGGAATACTTTGGTCCACAGTATTAGAGATCAGAAACCAGAGGCTCAGCAGAAGTAACTAGCTTGCCTCAGATTTACAGATGACAGAGATGAGCATGCACAAGTTCAGAGATGACAAGAGTGTGCACATACACAGGGCTGTGAGTCAACAGCAGTTCGTAGAGGGGCAGGCACACATATATCACGGACATCAGAGGGATGTAGACACATGTGCACACAGTTGTAGATGACAATGGTACACGCACAAATCAGTAGGTGGGGCTTGGGTTTTGACCCATTTGCATAACTCTAGAGTCTATACTCTTGCCTAGTATGAAGCCTATACCTTTGGGGGAAGGCCTGGCAGGGATAGGGAAGGTCATCAGAGTCACCAGTACTGCCCACATTAGAAGGACTAACCCCTCATGTCTTAGTTATGACAGTCGATTGCTGTCATAAAACACTATGATAATAAACAACTTGGGGAAGGAAGGGTTTTTTTAGCTTAGAGTTGGTGGTTCATCACTGAGGGAAGTCGGGACAGGAACTCAAACAAGGTAGGAACCTGGAGGCAAGAACTGATGGTGAAACACTG
This sequence comes from Rhynchomys soricoides, assembly GCA_019843965.1. Lineage (NCBI taxonomy): Eukaryota > Metazoa > Chordata > Mammalia > Rodentia > Muridae > Rhynchomys > Rhynchomys soricoides. The sequence goes on from JADRCH010000134.1 coordinate 3,836,613, forward strand.
CTCATTGGCTTGCTCCTCAAGGCTTGCTCAGCCTGCTTTCTTATAGAACCCAGGATCACCAGTGCCAAGGTGTCACCCCCATAATGAACCTGACCCTTTCCAGTTCAACCACAAATTGAGAAAATATCTTATAGGCTTCTTACAGCCGGATCATCTGGAGGCATTTCTCAATTGCGGTTCCCTCTCTCAGATGACTCTAGCTTGTGTCAAGTTGGCAGCAAACTAGCCAGAGCACTCTGCAAATGCACAAGGGCACTGGGGCTCACACCTACCATTTGCACACTGGTCCCATGCCCACTCTGCCAATTTTAATTGTTATCATAAGAAAGCTGGTTTTTAGAAACTAGCAGCAGCTCTTCTTTGACTCCTGCATTGTCTCTGTAGGTGCTCATCGACTGGATCAATGACGTATTGGTGGGAGAAAGAATCATTGTGAAGGACCTCGCTGAAGATCTCTATGATGGCCAAGTCCTGCAGAAGCTCTTCGGTAGGAGAGAGGATACTTGGGAATGATGGCTGGCTCTTAGCTGAGAGGCAGTTCTAGGTCACAGTGACTCACCTGAGAGAGGTGGACAGAGTGGGGTGGAAACATGGGGGCTTTAGCTACCTTCTGGGGGTACTGCTTTATGTGATAGAATGGTAGGGGGAGTCTTTTGGAACCACATCGGTCTGCTCCCTGGCCATCCAGGGTCATCAGCTGGGTTGATGAGAAGCCACCACTTCAGGGATACAAACCACACCTCACCCTCCAGAAACTGATCTCATGGCCTCGTACACATGCTTGAGTAACCCGTTGTATTTTTATACTTTGGTGGCTGGAGTATGTGTGTGTGTGCACGCGCACACACACATACACACACACACACACACACACACACACACACTACTCTGGGATGATCTTGGTAGGGAATGGATGAAATAGGCTTCCTTTCTCATCATCTTTGTCTGGAGCCCACACCAGTCCAAGATTCTAATTCCCATGTCTGGCTGTCTTTTAGCCACCTCTGCATGGGTGCACTTTGGATTGAGTATACCCGTCTAGAGAAGTACCTCCCCTCCTTGCCAGCAACCCCCAGGCACAATGTCGCCAAGATGTCCTTCTTGCTCAGAGACCTCTCCTCAGTCCAGCTGCTTTGCTATTTTCTGTCACCTCTCCGCGCTTGTCTGAACAGTTGAGAAGCTTCTGATCTTGCATCTACTTGTTTCATCCCACCTTTTCTGATCTGTCACCTGCTAGCTGTGACACCTGCTTAAATCACAGGTCCCATCCACCCTCATCTAAAATTCCCAGTGGCCCTCTCTTGCTGATCACCATCCAGACCACTTAGCACAGCCCTCAGGACATCAGATCCTCTTCCCAACCCCAATAACTGTCTGTAGCTTCTCCTCCAGACACCTCTTCATACATGGCTCACATGGCAGGTGAAGTAAATGGTTGTGCTCACTGTTGGTTTTTCCATTTTTATACCCACTACAGTACATTATTTCTTGGGTCTGTCTCTAAGGCCCATCTTCCTCCACCATCTACCAAGACACACCATTATTGTTCATCCTTCTGGACTCAGGGGTCTCCCTTTTATACCTATGCATTATGGTTGCATGTAGAAGACAGGGCTATGGATTCTCCTATGCTCATTCTCCACCCCCATATCTGTCTTAAGTGGAAAATGTGAGTGTTCAATTTTATATAATCTAAAATACTCCAGGATCTTAAAGTTCCACACTTGACATAAATGATGACTTGCGCTCAGCGATGGCGTGCTGGGACTAGTATGTAAAGCCACCTTCAGCTTAGCCTAGTAGCGCATACCTATAACCCCAGTACTGTGGAGGCTCAGGCAGCAGAACCTTGGACATTTGAGGCCTGCCTCAGCTGTATAATGAGTTTATGAGCAGGCAGGGCTACCTAGCAGTACTATCTACAATAATAAAAAGTACCTTTAGGCTTTATGTTGCTACTGTAAATGTATATGAGCCATTAAAGAATTTTGTGTTTAAGACTTAAATCTTGTCCCTAAGATGGCTTATATACATGGCAGCATCCTGAAATCTAAAGAAAAAAATAGATACCTGAAATCTGAAAAATGTTTTATCCCAAAAATTTGAGGAAAGGGATATTTAGCTTACATAAGTGTATGTGTGTGGTGTGTGTGGTGTGTGTGTGTGTGTGTGTTGTGTGTGTGTGTGTGGTGTGTGTGTGTGTGGTGTGTGTGTGTGTGGTGTGTGTGTGTGTGTGTGTGTGTGTGTGTGGTGTG
>JADRCH010000134.1:3856614-3893708 GCA_019843965.1 Rhynchomys soricoides
TCCCCTGATCTCCACGTATGTGCCATGGATAGTGTATGCCCCCTATACAATTAATCAATCAAGAAAAAAATTAAAATGAGTTTTGAAAAAAAAAAAAACTTCAGGAGCCTAAAGTAGTAGGGTTCAAGGCCAGGTTGGACTACGTAGAATGTTCTGGACCCACCAGAACTACATGGTAAGAACTGGAGACCCCAGATCTGTGCCATGCTCCTCCTGGTGTGGGTGTTTCCCAGGGTTTTGCTTTTGATGCTGATGTGTGACACAGAGGCTAGCATCCTTGTCCACATTCTCTGTGTGTCTAATTGGAATTATCTCTTTTGAAAAAGAGCCCTTGGAGGACAGAGCATTTGTTGAAAGGGTCTGACATCTGTGTGATACCTTTGATGTCACTTACCAAGGTGATATACCAGAACACCAGGCAATAAGGACTTGGCTGACCTAAACTTTTCCAACAGGGCCTCAAGTGTGCTTACAACCCCTCAGGATCCAACCTGGAGATGATATAACAACCCTGACTGCAGGAGCAAACCCTGCTCCTGCAGGATTTTGGCTCTGTCTTTGTGACAGTACCATGTTGGTGGCCTAGTCCCAACTGGGAGCCATTTTGTAGGCTGTCACTGAAGGTCAGAATCAGTGCACAGTGCTTTCCAGATCTGAATCTTCTGGAAAGCCAGACACATTGCTTAGTGTCATGTTGAGTCACCACTGGCCATGAGGAGATGCTGCCTGTGGAGCAGCCATGATGAGAGATGATGCAAACGATGTCAAGGGACAGTCTGAATCATTTCCTTTCGTGGTGGCTTCTCAAAACTTTTAAAGCAGACTTTTTGACCCAGGGAAGACAAATGACACCCTGACAGCCCTATGTGGGTGGCATACACACATGATACACTGGATTTTCCCTTTAATGTCTTTGTAATGAAGAGTCATGAAGCTAGTAGGACCTCACAGGCAGGCAAAGAGCCTGAAGGGTCTGTCCTTCTATGAGACAGGGAGAGGCTTGGCATGTGCTGATTGCCTCTGTGCCAGGGACTTTCTCATAAGTTATAATAGAAAATACCAGTCATTCCTGGCCACCTGCAGTGTCCCGAGGGTTCTGTGCTTGTTAATAATGGAAGTCTTTACAGTGTATATGCCCACCTGGGAGCTGTCATCGGAGATAGTAAAGGCTCAGTGGTCAGAGTAGTCCCTGCTCAAGGCCATAACCAGTAAACAGGTAACAAAATCATGTTCAAGTTCTAGTCTGCCTGATTATGTGAGCCTCGTGAGTCAGTGTGTAGCCTATCTACTGAGAAAGCTACAATCAGAAGGGCCTAGCCTTCAGCAGCATAAATGATTTAGTATGGGCACAGGGTGTGGCAACTGTGGAAGACACTTGGGTTTGCTTGGGAACACAGACTATATCCACCTTATAAGGCATGAACAGCCAAACTTTTGGGGTGGTTCTCACGGTTCTTCTAGAGAAGTTGACTCTGGACAGAGGAAGAGACCTAGGGCTTCTGACTTGGTATCTCTTGATTAAAGAAAGGTTTTTGAACAGCCTCTGACACTGGATGTGCTAACAATCCAGTGTTCTATTCCCTGTCAGGTGGGGAGGGAGTGGGTGCAGATGAGAACAGGGACCTGGGTAGAGAAAGCTTTCTGAGCTGCAGACTCAGTCATTGCTCCTGGGGAACCTCAAGTGGAGTAGAGATGCTGTGTTGGAAATCTGCCAATCATAGCATCCAAGAAGGAACCTATGGAGCATGGCCATAAGTTGAGAGGGTTGGGTTTAGGGGGTACAGGCGGTGATTGAGGAATTCTTTTGCTTAGGGTACAACAAGGAGACACTGAGAAGGGTGCCGCTGTAATCTCAGTAGATACCTATCCTACCTAGAATCTGGAGACTCTCATTTTCTGATCTTGCATTTCAGCTGTTCATGCCAAGAACCTGGTTGCCATCCTCCACCTGCTGGTTGCTCTGTCTCAGTATTTCCGGGCACCAATCCGACTCCCAGACCATGTTTCCATCCAAGTAGTTGTGGTCCAGGTAAGATGCATGCTACCCTATACATGTGCATCCTTAAGTCACAGAAGCTGAGCTCAACAAGAGTCAAAGCATGTTGAGTCAATGCTTACAAGGACAGCTGGGTGAAGGCTAAGTGGACTTGGTTGTGCTACGTGCTGGGAGGCATCCAGCACCTGCTGCCTTATGCTCAGAAAGCGTGAATAGAATGAAAGGGTGTGTGTGTGTGGTGTAGCGTTGTGTGAGTGTGTGTCTGGGCTTTACATAGATATGCTGGAAGAGTCTCAGTGCAACATATGGCTGAAAGTATATAGTGTATATGTCCGTGAGGTTTGGAGAGTTGAGCCCAAAGAAAGGCATTTGTATGTGGCATGCACACTCTCGGCAAGCTTTGGAAAATCACTGTTTTGGTCAAGTGTCATACAAGCCTTGTGTGTGACAGATGGATATTTTAGAATGTGTGTGTGTGTGTAGTTTATGTTCAATTGCATATGTGCATATGAGGTAGTATGTGCTCAACCATATGTGTATGCCTGTGAAGAGTGTGTTCAGCCATGTGTGTGTTTGAGTATGTATCAGTGAGATTATGTGTGTGTGTTTAATTGTGTGTATGAGGACATATGTGCATGTAAAAGGGAGTGTGTGTGTTCAAGCATGTGGGGGGGGGGGTGAAAGTATGTGCGTATGTAAGTTCATATATAGGGAGGGAGGGTTATGTGCTCAAGGATGTGTGTGTGTGCGCGCATGCTTGCGCCCCTTGCTGCTGCTTCTCAGTCCCCAAGCAAAGCCCAACGAGGACCTCAAGTCCAGACTGTTGGATGGGGTTTTCATTCATGTATGGTCACCTAATTTCCACAACGAGAGTACGATCTCTCTCCGTGGCTAGCTTACTCTGCTCCTGACCCAGTTAAACACTCAAATGCAATTTTATTTTCCACCTTCATGCCCATTTAAACAAAAGGCATCGTTGTGCTTGCCTGTCCCTGGTGTCTTTTGTTCTTTCCGTATAAATATGCATCGAAAGGGTGAGCTCTGGGTGCACACAAGCCCCCTAGGCATCCAGGGCCCTGCAACAGGCAACAGGAGGCAGCTCTGCCATCAGTTAGTAAGAGAAAGCTTTTGGGCTGGTTAACTGTACCAGATCAGGTCAGGCTTGTTTATAGGACAAAAGGGCTTTGAGCTGAGCTTTTGGGTCAGATGGTAACTGGAGGGGAGCATTCGACAATTGTGCTCCTAAGCAACGGATCACTCCTGCCCTAATGAGAAAGTCTTTCTTCCACACCGACTGGCACTCAACTCTGCAAAGCATCATAAAGCTATAATAGGAACAGGGCACGTTCCTTGTTAAGGAGACAAGATGACACAGACAGGGCAGAGGACTGTCCTCGACAGGGCTGAGCTGCGTGGTTCAGACCCTTGAGTGAGGCTGATAGACAGGTACTCAGAATCCTTGCCATTGAGCTCTGCCTTTGTGCCCAGCATTTGTGGCCAGCCCAGAGCATCCTGGAACAAGTGTCTTCTTCTTTTTTTTTTTTTAAACAAGTGTCTTCTTAAGGAGCCTACACCATCTCCGCTTTGTTATCCTTACCAGCCAATAACTCACAAGTTCATCTTGTGTTTCGAAACGCTGCCATGGGGAAGAGAGGGATGGATGATGGATGGTGGCACACAGGGGATTTTGAGGTCAGTTAAACTGCTGTGGGATACACAGCCCAAAGCCATAAAAGGCACAGCATCAGGAGCAGACACCAATAGTAACTGTGGCCTCTCAGGGGTGACTGATGGCTCAGCGCAGTCAGCTCAGTTGTGAAAGGTGTATCCCTCTGCTGCAGGGGGCAGACAGTAGATGACAGTGTTGGGTGCTTTCAGTTCAGGCACGGCTCCTCCACTGTTGGTGGAGGTGTCCTGGGTAAGCCAGCCTTTCCCATCTTCTACGGCTATATTCCTTCTGTGACTTACATGCCTTCCAGTGCTTTGTCTGTCGAATTATTGAATATTTAGTTGTCTTTCTGACCAGGTAAGAGAAACAGCTCTCCAATAGAAATAACAAAACTTACCTGTTGCTTTACTAGAGACAAAAGGAACAAAAGAAAAAGAAAAAAAGGTCTGAGCAGCAGAGTTGGTGGGAAACTGCTATTTTGAAACAGTGGTCCCTGCAAGCTTACATCTCAGACCTTATTTTGAGCTCAATTATCGGCCATCAGGAGCAGTTTGGGGTTTAATTTCTGCTGCAGGGACTTTTGTTAGGGTGAGGGCATGGGAAAAGGGTTATACAAAGTGCCGTGTATGTGGTGTGTGTGTGTGTGTGTGTGTGTGTGTGTGTGTGTGTGTTAGGGGTTACAGGGTGATTAGCTTTATCAAAAGAATGGGCTCAGAAGCAGGATTCAGAACTGACAGAAAATATCTGGTATAATAATGCACAACCTAGGAGGCCAAGGCAGGGGGATTGCTGTGAGTTTGTGACTAGTCTAGACTATCTAATAAATTCTAGGTCAGCCTGGGCTACATAGTGAGGACCTGTTTTAAAATGAAAACAAGCCTAGAGAAAGTGAGGCCCTAAGCTAAGGATCGAGCTCCCTAGGTGCTCTGAGGGCTGCCAGTGAGAACCCATCTAGAGAAAAGCATTTTATGGTGTATGGGCTGAAAAGTCAGAGTTTCTGTCTGACTAGCCTCCCAAGACAAGCCCCATGTAAAAATTGGACATGTTTCAAAACTGAATTTTGAACAAATCTTGATTTCCCCCCCCCCAACCCATGCCTTTCACATCCATTTCCTGTCACTTCCTCTTCCACCTTGATTGTCCCTTCCTCCTGTAATCCAGAGACTCTTATCCAGTATGCCTTTCCTTCTGCAAAAGGGTTCCCCAGAATGATAGTGTCTGTGGCTGATGTCTCCAGAAGGCATGGCTCAACTGGTCCTCCCGAACTGGGGTTCTTCCTTTATTTGATGGGGAAGGGTTGGACTGAGGCAAGGTTTCACTATACAGTCCAGGCTGGACCCAATCACTCAGTCCTCCTACCTTAGCCTCCACTGTGCTGGGATTAAATGTGTGCCACCATACACTGGCTCAGAGCCCCTCCCCCCCTTTTTTGGTTTTTCGAGACAGGGTTTCTCTGTATAGCCCTGGCTGTCCTGGAACTCATTCTGTAGACCAGGCTGGCCTTGAACTCAGAAATCTGCCTGCCTCTGCCTCACAAGTGCTGTGATAAAGGCGTGCGCCATCATTGCCCAGCCAGAGGCCCCCCTTCTTAACAATCATTTTGGCTTTGGGACAGTGGTTTTGCTCTGACAGCCTTTATATGACACCCAGGCTGTCCTGCAAGGGTCTGCTGCTGGCTGCAGAGGGACCTGGTAGTGAGCCTTCCTCTTGGCATCCATCAGAAGGTCCTAGGGAACTCTTGTGCTCCTTCATTGGCTCCATGTTCAACTCTCTAGCCACCACCACCCCTAGGAGGAGCTGCCTAGGAATTAATGGCAGCCACCTCCCCCTAGAACGACCTCTCCCCCATGTTCAGCCTTCCCCAGAGTTTCCTCTCCTTGAAAAGCATCCCTGACCATCTAGCTGTAAGTCCACATAGTATTGAAGGCCAACCCAGACTACATGAGCCCCTGTCTTTGAAAAGAACAGAGGAAGAAGAGGAAGAGGAGGAAAAGAAGGGGGAGGAAGAGGAGGAGGAGGAGGAAGAAGAAAAGGAGGAGGAAGAAGAAGAGGGGGAAGAAGAGGAGGAAGAGGAGGAGGGAACAGTGAGAAGGAAAAGGAAGAAAGAAATTGGCTGGACAAGGCCCAAAGTGGTTGCTTTTCTCAGAGTGAGTAGCATGTGCTCTGCTCACTTACAGTCCCCATGCCAGCACCAAGTAGAGCCTGCTGGGTGGAGCCTGCTGGAGCTAGAGGGACCTGAGAATGCCACACTTTGACTCAGCCCAACTGTGCCAGTGATGGGCTCCATAGATTAGTATTGCTCTCAACCTTGCTTCTAGAAACTTCTTTCTGCCATGGGCAGCATTCAATGCAGAGAGACTTATAACTGGTCAGAGTGCTGAGAATTGGTGGTTGTAGAGTACCCAGCCCTAAATGAGATGTCTATACTAATCCCTGCAAGGCTCATAAAATATCACCCAAGAGCAGGCAAAAAGAGTCGAAGGGCCAGAAGATGAGTGTTCATGCTGTGAAGTGCTGGCTTCTGGACGTGATGTATCCCCTGCATGCATGACTCTCATGGCAGCTGTGACTGCCTGCATATAAGATCAAGCCATTCAGCATTTCAGCTTGACTGAGACATGGAGCCTCATAAAGCTCATTCCTTCACTAAGGAGCTCCTGACCAATGATGGCTGCTAAGAAGGGGAGTCATTTTTCTTTGAGGGTCCTATGACCTCTGGTAGGTTACCCATGTTCCCATGGATGGCCTCACACGCATGTGCATGCAGGAAGTAGTAATGGGCTCAGTGGGATATGTGTAGACATGAAGGTTAGGGTGGCAAGTATCGAGAGGGTCTAAGGGGGTGGGAAAGAGTAGATAGGCTCGTGATACATTGTATACATGTGTGGAATTATCAAAGAATAAATTAAAAATACTCAGGAAATTAAGAGTTCCATGGTTGGTGGGTAAAAAGCAAACCAAAATAAAAGTCCTCTATGCCTCCGGATTCTACAAGCTGCCTTGCATACCTCTGTTCCTGCCACATAGCTCTGCTGCACATAGTGACCTCCCTGCAGGGCCCCAGCTGGAGGCAGACACACCTAGCCTTCATTTCCATTCAGTTTGCTGTGCCTCACTCCCTGAGGCAGCAAACAGCTGACTTCTGACAAATCTTCAATAAAGAAAGACAGGCTTCACCATCCAGGAATCAGCCTACTTGTTTGGACTAAACACCAATTGCACTCCACCATGATGGTGCATGCAGCCAGGTGCCCCCAGACCACTGCATTTCCCCTTCTTGAATCTTCTCTTCTCTTGACCCTCTTATGAAACACCAATAACCTTCTCCATGTCAGGAATGCCAACCACTGTTTCTGTACTGCTAAAGCCTGTTTTGTTCTCCTCTGTTCTCCATTTTAGAAACGAGAAGGGATCCTCCAGTCTCGACAGATCCAAGAGGAAATAACTGGTAACACAGAGTATGTCAACACCATTGTTGCCAGCGAGTCTGTAATGGAACACAGATGTTTCTCTGAAATTCACCCATTTGCTGATATTTAGTTTTCATTTATTGGGATTGCAGGAGGGATTAAGCTGCAGCCGATGATTATAGCTTAGCCTTTTCTCTGCATTCAAAACATGCCTCTTGCTGCTTAAGGTACAGCCTTGGGTGGGGAAACAGGGATAGAAGAATTAGCCATGATTGAAAATTTCTAATTTTGTGGCACTCCAGGAAAAGAGTACCCCCTCCTCCCTCCCCGCCAAAAGCTAACCAGCATAAAATCATCGTGTGGTAGACATGAGGCCAATCTGAATTGTTAATCTTCAAAACGAGGACTTTTTTTCCCCTTCCTTCTTAAATCTGATTTACTTGGTCACGTGCCACGACCCAGAAAGCCCTCTCTACTTTACAGATGTCTTTTAGGTTTTGGTTGTTTGGTTATCCTATTTGTTTTTAGAATTTTAAAGATGAGGAAATAGAAAAAGGTTTGCCACGAGGGTGGGAAGATGGTTCCATTGACAAAGTATTTGCCACACAAACATGCCTGAGGACCTGAGTTCAGATCCCTAGCATCCCTGTTAAAGGCTTTGTGCACCTGTTATCCCACCACTGGGGAGGCAGAAACAGGAGGCTCCTGTTTCTCACGGGCCAACCAGCCCAGCCAAATTAGCAAGCTCCTGATACAATGAGAGACCCTGTCTCGAAACTAAAGTGGAATACACTAAATGTTGGCCTCTGGTCTCCACTCATGCGCTCTCCAACCAAGAGAGACATGAGTCAGATCTGTGGCTATGGTGACCATAGAGATTTGAAAAAGGCCTGGGAGTGGGTGGAGATAGAGAATGGCCCTTCCCACTATGCCTGTTATATCACTTGTGGAGACCCCATCATGAAGCCACCCCATCTCTCCCAGGTCCCATGCTAGTCACCAATAGTCACATGGCCGGCAGGATGCCAGATGCCTTAGGCATGACTTAGAGGGTTAAGAGGCAAAGCCATCTCAGGTCCAGCTTCACTGTCCTGCCTGGATCTCCCATCCCATGAGGGATGCTTTCTACCAACTGTCTCATCTTCTGGAAAAGAGAACAGACCAAACAGGGAAGTGTCCTGGGAGAAACTGCTGGACTTGGGGCGTGGAGGCAGTTAAGAGTCTAAAAGAGTCTTTTCAGCTGTGCAGTAGGGTTTTATGGTCCCCACTTCTCTGCCACAAAAACATGGGTGAAGCCTTCGTAATGATAGCCTAGTATAGTTTGTACAGGTCTTTTCTGTATTCGGGTGCAGCAGGGGTGTCCCCCCCCCCCAGGGCAATGAGAGAAACCGAAGGCTACTCCATCTAGCTGGCTTCTACAACTTCACCATTCTGTATAGGAAAACCACACACAAATGATCATTTAGTGGGTGTTTGGTGTGCAAGTGAATTAAGCACATCCTAAAATTCATAAGGGCCGGAAATGTACTAAGAATGAGGCCAGCAAGATGGCTCAGCAGGCAAAGGTGCTTGCTCCCAAGCCCGAGTTCAGTTCCCCAGGATCCACATGATAGTAGGAAAAAACCACTTCCCACAAGTTGTCCTCTGACTTACACATGCACACACACAGAGACATGCACACACAAACTGCAATATTGGTTTTAATATTTAGGACATTCACAGTGCACTAGAAATTATAATAAAATCTTTCTAGATGTCGAATGCTCTGAGCACCTATTTTTATTTTAGAAATTAAAAGATCCAGAGACCAGAGAGGTTCAAGAGCTTGCCTGAAGTCACACAGCATCTAAAATGGGTGTGTCTTGTGACCTGTCTCTGGTTCTTATGCTCTTAGGACATGACTGTTTCTTTGCTGACGAGTGAGGTTCTGGTTCCTGTCCTGAGACACTGTCCTGGAGCAGTGACAAGTATCGTTTGGGGGCATCACAGGATGTCCAGGAGCAAGACAAGGCTGACCTGCAGGCAGTTAGCCACAGAACCTGGACAGTGACACTTCTCGCAGGTTGCTCAGATCTCCTGGCAAGGCGTCTTAAGCCTCTGCTCCAGTGTTCTCTCTGACCTACAAAGAAGAATGAGCAGTTAAGCATTGCTGTAGTAGATCTTGCACTAACCCCAGTAATCTTCCTGAACATGGCATAAGAGTCACTGGGGAGTAATTGGAGACAGCATGGGGCCAAGTGCCAGGGAAGGTAGCTTCTTGAACTTGACCAAGGACAGGTTGGCAGCAACTAGGGAAGGTGCGGCCCTCACAGGAAAGGGTGGCATCCCAAAGCTAGTGATGTGTTCTCTATGTTGTTTTTTTGGGGGGACAAGGTCTCAAGCAGCCCAGGCTGACTCCAAACTCAAACCTACCATATAAGTGAATTCTTTCTCCTTTTCTTCCAGGGCCCTTTCCGGAAGGCATGGTGAGTGTCGTGAGCTTTTCTGGCTTCCATGGCCTCAGTGAAGCTAGCTGGTTCTGTTGTCTAATGTGTCTGTTGTCTGTGTGTCTGTCCCAGCTGGGAACACACTGGCCAGGTGGGGAGGAGCAGCCTAGTGACATGAAGAACACTCACTCATAAGCACAGATCTGGCCCCAGTAGGGCAGACTTACACTGTACCTGGCATGGAAGTTTAGGAAGAGATGTTTGAACACACTTGGGAGACAGTCCCCTACCTTGCTCCCTCTTAGTCCCTATCAAGGATCCCATCTCCTACAACTTCAGGCTGTTTTTGTAGAGTCTTCAAGGGTCAGAGATATCTCTCTCTCTCTCTCTCTCTCTGTCCCTCTTTGTGTGTGTGTGTGTGTGTGTGTGTGTGTCTGTCTGTCTTGTGCATACACAGGCACATGCACAGACAGACAGACAGACACACACACACACACACACACACATACACACACACACCCCTACCCCTTCCTAGCAGTCTTAGCTTTTACCATCAGTGCCCAAATGGAAAAGGCTGGCTTTGGGTCACAGACCCTCCCCAAGCCAGCTTGCTTCTGGAAACATTTCCAACCCTTGCGTTCATGCCCTAGGTCACCTCTGGTTCTAGGAATCTGGCACCACATCAAGAAAATTCCCTGCCAGGAGTATGGCTTGGCTATGTTCTATCAGCCTCATACTGACTTACCTCGTGAAATATTTTTATTCTACTAAAAACTTCATCGGGAGAACAATGTGGAAATCTATAGAACACATGTCATTCATACCTACCATGCACCTGAGGAAAGCTTATCTTTCAGATGTTTTGTAGAAAAGGAAACTAAGGCACGGAGGAGTTGACAGACTTGGAACTCCCAGAAAGAAACTCTTGTTCTATCCTGGAAGTCACTGGACTCTGTCCTCTCACCTCTGCCCTTACCAGGATAATTGTCTTGAAAATTAGCCAAAACAGTTTAGTACTTGGAAGAATAATGCCCAGAGATGTCAGAAATACTTTAGAACTATGCCTGCATTGGGATGTGGTGGGATGGAAGTGAGGAGAAAGGACCATGGCCAGGTCAGCCTGCTTAGAAAAATGTCACCTGATAGACACACAGACAAGGGCCCTGGTGAGAATCAACCACAGATTCCCCATGGTAGCCAACTACCTGCTTTATTGCATGGCGTGTGTTTCCATTTCAGAACGCGATGCCTTTGACACGCTGTTTGACCATGCACCAGACAAGCTCAATGTGGTGAAGAAGGTAGGTCTATGATGTCTACGGCAGAAGGGATAGGACCCCACAGTGCATGAGGAAATCCCAGCTTGCATGTGGGGTGTCCTGGACATCTTTTCCCTCTCTTCGACACTGGTTAGTCATCCAGGACCCACCTTCTCCCAGCAGGATGCCTACCCTATCTTCCTGCTCACTCTAGCTTTCTCTGCTCCTCACCACAAAACCCTTCCTCTCACTAGGCATAGGAGGTGGTACCAAAGCTGGGATCAACAAGAGGGACCCAGAGAGTCATTTTGTCTCTTGCTCTCTTCTTAATTCCCCTTCTGCCCCCTACTGATCCCAAATCAGATACTTCACCTGTCATCCTGTCTCTCAGAGCTCCCCTGTCCCTTTTAGCCAAAACCCTGCATATCATGTGGGCTGCCTAACCAAGAGCCCGTGCCTCTCCCTGTGACCCCAGGATGCTTTCACAAGTGGAGATCTCTACCTTGGTACCTTTGCATTTCTCTTTCAGACCCTCATCACATTCGTGAACAAGCATCTGAATAAACTGAACTTGGAGGTCACAGAACTGGAGACACAGGTGGGTGACCGCTCCAGGGACCCAAAGCTTTCCAGGCAGAGGGATGGGATTCAAGATGTATTCTTCTCAGAGAGATGAACCAGATGGGAGTTTTACCCCCAGCTGATTTTAGAAAGAATTCTGTCTACTCTATATGTGACACAAAACACATGACCAAGTTCAGTCTCTCCACCTCTGAATATCTCCCTCTGAACAAGTAGTCTTAGATCGCCACTGCCCACTGATTAAATGCAGGCAGTTTTAGCACTGGTATCCTATAGTCGTCTGTTTAGAGGGGGATCATGGAGTGATATTGGCTGGTTTGGAGCAACTAAAATGGGTTTGTGTCATGGTTAGAGGGCAGACACCACCCTCCTGCCACCTGTCTTGTGTTTAATGTCTGTCCCTTCCTCTCAGCTCCTCTCTAACACTTATCTGTTCTTGGAAGGACATCAGTGGGTTTGGTTGTTGCCTCATTCTTTGATAATTTTACAAATGTATATAATATATTTAGATCTTATATACCCTTATCCCCTCACCCCAGCTCTTCCCAGACACCCCACCCTTCTCCCAACTTTATGTCCTCTTCATATATATATACATTACCAAGCCCAGTTAGAGCTGTCCATGTGCACATGTGTGTAGGACCATCCACTGGACCAGAGGCAACCAACTAGAGAGCCACACCTCGGAAGAAATCTGACTGTTCTCCATCAACTGTCAGGAGCTTCTCAGCTAGTGTTAGAGCATCGTAAGCCTCACCTCCTTTCAGACTGGCGTTGGTGATTCTGAAAAGTACCAAGCAAATGATCTGTAGGCCATCCAGACTGTTCATTGTCCATGCAACACTCCTTAGGAGACACTGTTACTGGCATTTGTCTTATTAGTCCCACTATAGTGGTAAAAGAGACTACCAAGGTAGTATCTACTGGACTCTAGCTAGAATCTGCTACAGTCATTTGTACCTTAGTACTTAATAGCTAAGCTTTAGTTTGTACATCCCACCTCTCCCGTCCTCTCATTCTGAGCGAACTACAACTGCTTAACTTGCCCCCAAGTGTGAGCACCTCCTGTCATCTCTAGAGCTCTCTTCTGGTATGTTGGAACTCTGGGGCAATCTGGAGCATTGCTAGAACAGCAACTAGAATGATCTCTGGAGTTTCCCTGTGACTCAGAGTCAGAGATACTCTGTGAGAGGATGCTGCTTGGCACTCTGGCATCTGTCCACAGGCTCAACCTCATTCCCACCTAGTCTGCAGACCCAGCATGGGGTGCTATCATTTGTCTCTCCCTTTGAGCAGAGTAACCTAGCCGTCCTGGCTCATAGATTGGTTGTATTCCACCTTAACCTACTCCAGCCACAGCCAGACCAGGCTTGCTTCTTGCCTCACCTCAGAGGGCTCTGATCTCCATAGAGATTCTGAGCTCTCCTCTCCAGGAACCACCCAGGTGGAATGGGATGCCAGGCACAGGTCGTACCTGTCTGAAGCGACCCCGGAGAGTATAGAAGAATACCCTAATTCCAGCTGGGCTTGAGGCCACTGTATCGTCTGTGTCCTTCTAGGAGGTTTAATGAAGATGCTCCAGACCAATACACTAGTAGCTAGTTCATTTCATTCTCTTAGTAGGATGGCAGCAGGAAGTGTGACTTGTAAACTCTAGCATCTGTGGTCGACAGAAGTTGTGTGGCCCAGCATCCTCTGAGGGGTGCTAGGATATCAGATAAGCACCTGACTGAGACAGCTCACCTTTGAACACTGACTGAGTCCTTCCAGAATCCACTCAACCCAGGCCATCACTGCCCTGATTACCCAGGACACGCAGCTTGCCTTCCTCGAACAAAGCACTCTGCTCCTAGCCCAAGAGTCTGGTCCTTTGGCTCAGTTTCCCAAGTCCACTCCAGACCTCAAGGCCCTTTCTGTGTTCCTTAAGAGAGTTCTGTTCGGTCAGCAAGAATCCCAGTTGCTTTGTTGTTTTCCAGATAGCAAAGGCAGTAGTGCTTAGTAAGTGCCACCTACATACCAAACAGGTCCTCAAGTGATTTATATATGTAATCTATAGTCCTCATGCTATGGAACAGCCTTGACACTGCTGCACCCCCACTTTACAGGTGAGAAAAATAAGAGACACTGCAGGTCCCACAGCTAGAAAGTAGGGTTAGAATCAGAACCTGCATTTCTGGCAGCCACACCAGGCTGCCTCTGGAGTCCCGAGGAAGGTACACAGAAGCCAGGCCTGGGTGATGCCACCATGTTCTCCATTCCAACAGCATAAGTAACTCAGAGGCCCTCACATCACTCTCCTCACTCTCCTTGCCCATCATCTGTCATTCCTTGTGACAACTTCATGCAGTTGTGTCCCTTCCAGTAGACAGGGTGGCCTTCCCCCTGCACCTCACTTTTCTCACCTAGAAAGTAGGGTATATTGGTTTGATGTCTATTCCACAAGATTAGCTGAAGAGTAAGCTAGGTAACACACGGGGCAGCTTTCACATTATCTCCCCGTGGACCCTGCCCCCACCCCTAGCCACTTGCCATCACTCTCTCACCATTAGCCTGCCCTCTGAGGTGGTCTTGGGTGGATTGCTGCCAGACTGATGAAGGAAGCTCATGCTGACACCTGGCTCTCTATGCAGTTTGCAGATGGGGTCTACCTGGTGCTGCTCATGGGGCTCCTGGAGGGCTACTTTGTACCCCTGCACAGCTTCTTCCTGACCCCAGACAGCTTTGAACAGAAGGTAAGGGGGAGAGGCCTTGGGGAATTCATAGCCCATGTTAAGCCCACCTGTACTGGGCCTGTCTAGGAAGACATGGATGCGGCCTCCTGGCCAGGCCTTTGCCGGTTGGAAATGGAGCTTCTCTAGTAACAGCTGGGCTTGGCATGAGCCATCTGCAGATTATGAGCATCCTGAACACTGTTCTTACCCTTTGTTTATCCCTGCCGCCCTAACCCTGTGCTCCTGCAGATACACAACCAGCCTTGTCTCTGTCAGAGATGACAGGGAAGGTTGTTCCTGGACCAGTTAGCACTGGGGCTCATGATCAGCCTCGTTGTTTTTTTTGCAATGTGTCTGTGTGTCTGTATCTATATGCATGTGTGTTTAGGTGCTATGGAGGCCAAGAACAGGGGCACTGAATCCTTAGAGCTGGCAGTTGTGAGCCACATGGGTGCTAAGAACAAAACTCAGGCCCTTAACTGATGAGCCATCTTCCAACCCCTGATTCTTTTATCTTTGCGGGAGGGGGTCCCATTTGATATAGAGGTCAGACTGTAGTCCAGACTGGCCTGGAACTTACAGTGCTCATGCCTTAGCCTCGTAAATACTGTAATTATAGGAAGGATGGAGAGAGAGAGAGAGAGAGAGAGAGAGAGAGAGAGAGAGAGAGAGAGGCTATAAATTGAGCTGAGCTACATCTCCAGCCCTTTTAAGAACTGTGTGATTTTGTTTTGTTTTGGGCTAGCCTGACTCTGCAGCCCCTCTGGGACCATTGTTATCCTACTTGACTAGACAAAAGACATTTGGTCCGAGGTGGAGGTCCCCTTGAACTTGCCTTGCATCTGACCCAGGCAAATGAATGCACTGTTATTCCTGAGTTTGGAGTCCTGACAACTGATGCAGGGATGGAGTGGGATAGAAAGAGCCCCTATGGTAGTGGCTAAGATCATCATGGCCACTCTCAGCACAACCAGCACATTCCTCTAGCCAAAAACAGGCTCAGCCTCAGGTCCATAGCTATGGGGTAAGGCTCCTAAGCTTTTCAGGGACAGATCCTAGGGTCCTGGGGTCCAGAAAGTATGCAATGACATATCCAGTGTATCTGTCTTGCCAGGTCCTGAATGTCTCCTTTGCGTTTGAACTCATGCAAGATGGAGGGTTGGAAAAGCCTAAACCTCGGCCAGAAGGTACTTTGCCTTTCCCTGGGTTTATGAAAGTGGAGGGAGACATCCGTTTATGGGGTCTGGTTGACAAATATAGTAATCTCTCAATATATATAAACAGTTTGTTCTAAAACCCTCCAAGGACACTTAAGTCCCTTATGTAAGATGATCTGGTATGTGCACAGAATCCAGGCACACTCTCCTACATTAAACCACCTGTGCACTGTTCCTTATATCTGTTGCCATGAGAGTGTTATGGAAATAGTTGATATTGACTTTGTTGAGGAAAATCTGACCTGTTCAGTACAGATGGAGGCTCTCTGTCTCTCTCTGTATCTCTGTCTCCGTCTCAGTGTCTGACTCCCTCTCCCTCTCCCTCTCCCTCTCCCTCTCCCTCTCCCTCTCCTTCCTTCTCCCTCCCTTTCTCTCTCCTCCTCTTTCCCTATCTGTCTCTGTCTCTCTCTTTCTCTATCTGGCTCTGTCTGTCTCACTGTCTCTGAGTGTGTGTGTATGTGTGTGTGCTCATGTGTGTGCATGTGTACCTGAATGCACACAGGGGCCAAAGCAGAACAATGCACGTCTTTCTCTATCACTTTCTACCTTGCTCCTTTGAAGCACGGTCTCTCCTTGAGCCTGGGACCTTTGGGTTTGTTTTGGTTTGTTTTCCACAGCGAGGCTGGCAACCAGCAAACCCCAGCAATCCTCCCACAGTGTGCAAGAGCACAAACAGATTGCTGGGGATGTGGATATGAACTCAGGTCCTCCTGGCTGTGCAACAAACACTCATAACCACTGAGCTATCTCTCTAGCCCAGAAAACTTTTTAAAAATATTTTCTACATGTTATTGTCTGAATCCCTGCATGTGGAGCCCAGGGATACAGAAGGCTGACTATGTGAGATCAGGGGAAAGCAAAACAGAAGGGAATGCTCAGGCATGCCTAGAGTACTTATGCTTGGCTGCATGTGTGCATCTGAGGGTGCAAGGCATGTCACCTTTAGTCATTAGCCTAGTACACACCCTGGGTGCCACTTGCCGCAGTTTTCCATGTAATCAGTCCTGGCAAGTAGACACTGGGCTGCAGATAATGTCTGTCAAGTTGGAACTCCGAGAAGACCATTACAGAGCCTAGTGCTTGCATCTTCCCCATCACTAAAAAGCACCGGAGCAAGCAAAGGTTGTGGCTCTTACACCATTTGTTTAGCTTCCCCCAACCCATGACCTGCCTTCCAGACCCTGTACCTACATCTGCCCAGCTTGGGACCCTTCACATCATCATACACAGTAAAGAAAAGATCACCCCTGCTCTTAACGCTCCCGCCACCAAGGAAGGAAGGAAAGCACCTTTAGCTGCCCAAATAGCATGAGAGCCATCAGAGCTGTTGAGGCAGGGTACAGTGGAGGTTGTGTGGCTGCAGGAGAGGTCCCTTTCTGTCTGGTCACAAGAAACAGTGTGACTGACCCAAGGACAGTCAGAATATAAGAGAAGGTCTGGCAAGAGCTGTGATAGACATCAAGATGAAGGAATGAGCCACAGGCCCAGCCAGGGACAGGGACCTTAGTTTGTGATTCCTACAGGCCCAGATACTATCAGCTGTGATTGATAACACTCAATGATTTATTCCTTTCATTCCTACCTTGTCCCATGTCCATGGTTACCTCTAAGGGAGGACCTCTAGAGTGACAGTGCTCCCCAGGAGCACTCTCCCTGGCAAGGCTAGATTCTCCATCCTGATGCCCCTATGGATGCAGCAGCCCCAGCACCTGCCTTGGAGTGCACTGGCTTCATTTTCTTATACTCTGGGTCGTGAGCCTAGCCTTTAATGGCTGAGCGGTCTCTCCAGCCCCAGCTTCACTTTCTGTGGTTGCCTCCTTAAGCTGCTTTGTGGAAATTTCAGCCTGCAGGCTGGAAGGGCTTGTCCTGATATATTGGTGTTTGGGCCTTTGTTTCCCTCTGGACAGGGAGAACTTTCCCAGTGTCAATCTATAGGACTGCTTTGGTACATAGATGAGGTTTCAAATGTGATTAGGGACTCACTTAATCTGAAACTTCTCAAGCGATGTCAGTGGAAAAACACATGTATCTTATTTGTTGTTGCCCTGGGCATCGTGCCCATGCAGAAAATTTCCAGGCTTTAGTAAAGGGGGTGGAGTGGTGGTGCTGAAGTGGTGTTCTGTGAGGCTGGACTTTGTGAGCAGCAGATCCCAGCATTCCCTCTGGCTTCCATGCTTCTTCCTAGGAGAAGTTTCCTAGTCTACACTGGGATGTGGTTTTCTTTTCTACACTGCCGGCATTACAAGTTTGTTGAAGATGACTCCATCAAAACACCTTGATAGAGGAATTTCTCGTGGCAAGATGCCAGGGTCAGGAGTCTTCAGAGTTCTGCAATCCCCCATAGCACACCTTAGTCTTCTGCTGCCCGGCTTCAGAGCTTCTCGGCTCTCTAACATGCTTAAGCTAAGGGTGAGCATAATTCACAGCCAATGGAGTGGATGAAATACCCGGTGAGGAACCAGCCTAAGGGCACAGGGCTGTAATCTTCAGAACATGAGAGGCTGAGGTAGGAGGATTGCAGGCTCAAGGCCTGTCAGGGATTTAGAGAGTGATTCCGGGCCAGCCTGGGCTACATAGAAAGTTCAAGCTCAACCTGGGCAATTTAGTGAGAGCCTGCCTGCCTCAAATTAACATATAAAATGAAGCCTGGGGATATAACTCAGTGGTAGATCACTTGTATGGGACCTGAGTTTAATATCCCAGATAGGTGAGAGAAGAAAGGAGGAGGAGAAGGGAGGGGAGGGAAGGAAAATCAAGGAGGAGAAATGAGAATGAGGAATATTGACATCAGGCTGTTGGCTTGTTATTGAGGGATAGGTGTCTTCAAATGCACAAGCCTCGCTGTTCCCATCATTCAGGTGGACTCAGTGATGAATGTGGATGAGATCCCATTGTGCCAGGAAGGTTGAGACTCAGGAGAAACCCAGTGCAGTCAGGATCAAAGTGTGGACAGCCAGCAGATGGGGGACAAATGCATACCTCAGGGGGTCCGCAGGCTGGGACAGGCTGTGCAGTGAGCACCTGCTGATGGCAGGGCAGTTCCCCTGGTCAGCTCAACATGGCTGGACTTGGTCTGTGGCCAGAAATGTGAAGGATGTTACATACAGTGCGCAGAGCTGACAGTAACGGCTTCCCCAAACTCAGGTCATCACAAAGGCATGGAGCCGTAGAAAAACTGCAGGGGTAAGAGTGAATGGCCACAGCCAGGTTGGAAAACTGTCTTCGTTTGGGGTTGTTGGGTATTGCTAACACCCTGCATGGCAAACAAAATACCATGAGCACAAGAGTCCCCACCCTATTCTTTATGCAATCTAAACATATTACCTGGGCAAAAAGAACCTGGCAGACATTGAACTGGTGATCTTGAGATGAGATGATCCTTCCAGACCATTCCAGGAGCCCCCACATCCTCACAGCCATCCTGACAAGCTGTAAGAATGTCAGAGTGACAGGGTGTAAGATAAGCTTGCCTGGCCATTGCTGACTAGAAAATGGGCTGTAAGCCAGGGCATGTGGGCAGACTCAGTGGCACAGAAAAGTGGGAAGCATTCTGCACTGAGCCATATAAGCCAAATCAGCACCTTGATTGCATCCTGAGAGACTGACTAGAGATTTTGACACCTAAAACTGGGAGGCGACAAATCTGTGTTGTAGGCCACCAGATCTGAGATTATTTGTTACAACAGGAACAACAGACCCCAAAGCCCCATAGCTCCAGTCACAGGTATGCATGGCCACAGTCCAGGAGAGAACTCCAAGATGAACCATGGTAGAGTCCTTACACGTTGTTGGTGGCATTGTCCATTAATACAACCACTATGGAAAACTGCATGGTGAGGGGGTGGGCTTCAGAAAATTATAAATGGAGCCTCTGTTCGATGTAGTGAGATCTACTGGGATCATCCAAAAGAGATGAATTGAGTGTGTCAGAGACACATGTACCTGTTCACTCCAGCTGGAGTCACAGCAGCCAGGAGATGGAGCCACCCTGAGTGTCTGTCAGTGGATAAGCAGATAGGAACAATGGAATACTATTCAGCCATAAAAAGGCTGAATTGTTGTTTGTGACAGCATGTGTAGGCTTGGAGGATGTGAACTTAAGTGAAATAAGCCATATGCAAAAGACAGATATCATGCCATCTTTGTCATGTTCAAAATCCAAAGGTGAACTCACAGAAATCAAACGCTTGGGGTATAAGGGCAGTAGGTCAGTGAGACAATTTTTTAATGTTCTCAACACAAGGGAAAAAACATTGATAAGCATACTAATTCATTGATTTGACCATTATGTTAAAAATTCACAAACGGAGATACCTCACAGAAGCCTGCAACTATTGGATTTTTTTTTTTTAATTTAAAAAAATAGAATAAAGCTAGGTGGTGGTGGTATCTTTAATCCCAGCACTCAGGAGGCAGAGGCTGGTAGATCTCTGTGAATTGGAGGCCAGCCTGCTCTATGGAGCTAGTTCCAGGCTATCCAAGGCTGCACAAAGAAACCCTGTCTTGAAAAACCCAAATTAATTAATTAATCAATTAATTAATTAATTTTAAAGGAATAGGATTGGCAAGATGACTGAGCAGACAAGGGTGCTTGCTGCCAGGCCGGACAACTGAGTTTCCCTGGAACCCATGTTGTAAATGGAGAGAACCAACTCCCTAAAGTTTTCTTCTGATTTCCAGTCCTACACACAAACAGATGAATATTGTAGTAGGTAATAGTAGTAGCAGTAGCAGTAGCAGCAGCAGCAGCAGCAGCAGTAGAAGTAGCAGCAGCAGCAGCAGCAGCAGCAGAAGTAGTAGTAATGTACCCATAATATCCCCAACACTGAGAGTTCTTGAACACATGGAGTTCCTGGTTTCCAGGAGAAGGAAGAGGAACTGAGGAACCCTTTCCCTGGGCCCACGGCTGTTTTCTTCTGGAGCTGTTTTGGCTCTGACCTTGTCCTCCTTAGCCCCAGCTTTGACTGTATGTTCCCAGAGAGTGGTCCTGGACAAGCCCTCACAGGAACACTGAGTATGAGTCCCTTATCCCACCGTTCTTTCAACTGGGACTTAGATGGACTCTGTTTACATAGCACTAGGAGTCTGTATATTCCCAGGCACCCACAACTTTCCCCCTGCTAAGATAGCTCAGTCTCTGCTAATCTGCCTGGGTCAGCCTGGATGGCCAGCAGTTGGCTTTCTTGGTGAGAACATAGGCTAAGCAGTCACCACTTTACCCCTACGTATATCTGGTAGTGGTGACAGGGATGGAGAATCAACTCAGAATACCTAAGGAAGCAGGGCTTCTTCTCTGTGGATGGTGCTCCCTGCCCTTGTGCAGTATGTGTAGGACAGCAGCTGATGTAATGACTCTGTTAATGAGCAAAGGTGAGAGAACAGCAAGATTTTATTAAATATGTTCTAAATGTGTTCTAGGCATCTTCATAAATTTGTTGCCCGGTTTTACCACTAAGAAAACAGGTTCAGAGAAGTTGACCACTGGGATCTCATGAGGCAGTAGAGATGGACATCAAACCTTAGTGGACATTAAGTTGAAATAAAATAGCCAGTGCAAATATCCTTTCATGTCGAACACTGGCTTTCCCTGTCAGTTTCAGAACTCACCTGGCTTTAGCAGGCATAGACTGGGCTGAGTGGTTTAGGGCACTTGCTGCACTTCCAGAGGTCCTGGATTTGGCTCCCAGCACCCACAGTAGGCAGAACAAGCATGTATAACTCAGCTCCAGAGGATCTAATGCCCTCTTCTGGCCTCTGTGGGTACCTGCACACATGTGGCACACATACAAATATGCAGGCACGTATACAAACACAGTTAAAGAAGAGGATGAAGTGAAAAGATAGACTCCAACAATTCTTTCCAGAGCTTACCTCAGCGTGCAACCCACAGCCTCCTGCTCCTGCCTGATCACTTCACTGTGAGCACTTTGCCCAGCTCTTCATAGCCCTGCATGAGTAGAGAGAACAGGAATCAGCCCAGATTCCATAAAACTGCACCAAGAAGAAGGTGATTCAGATGGGACTTGGAGCACACAAGCAGGGAACCATGGTGGAGCCCTGACACCAGCCAGACTCCAAACAAAGACTGAAATGGAACCCAAAAAGGAAGCAATGGGCTCCCTGCCTCTCTAGATGTCCTAATGATCCATGCTTTATCAGTTAGGGATTTAAGTGTACATCTGGACTCTGCTGGAGTAGAGCAGGGTTGGTCTGCAACCGGAATACCAGAATCAGACATGATGAGAGGATTCTAAGGCAATCTGCAGCTCAGGACTCAGTTTATAGCCATTTAGTACTTGGAGTCCTGGCTTCAGTGCATGTGGCTATTAGAGGTGCAGCCACAGCCACAATAGCCTCAAAACCAGGGGAACCCACACATGACTCCCCAGAGGCTCTGACTTCCCATTCTACCTGTCTCGGTGGAGCTCTGAACCTGTGAACCAGCACATAGCCACAGTTCCACTTTCTTCCCAGTGGCTTTGTACAATCTCTTCCATCTTGGGGCCCGTATCAGCCATTGTCTTAGGTTGCATGCCTCATATGACCTTCACACTCGTGCTTTTAAATACTGTTTTATTTTTAAAATGACACAGGAAGGAATAAAGGTGTAGCCCCCAACTAGATCAGGACAGAAGGAATGCAACTTTCTCACATGCCCTCTCCTTTCCTTCCAAAAACAATCCTCTCCCTGCCCGCCCGCCTTCCCCCTCTAAGGGCACCTGCTACCCCGGCTCCCTCACTAGTGCCACCTGATAACCCACCTTTCATAGTCACTGTGTTTGGAAGAGTTTGCTGTTCCTTATTTTATGGCCTACATGTGCATTCCTAGATAGCAGAATTCTTTTTTTTTTCTTTTGTTTAATCTAGTTCTTCCAAGAATGGCTCACTGAGGACAGAGGGGAAGAAGGTGGAGGAGCCTACAGAGAGTAGATGGGCAGCCAGAAAGGGAGCTGAATGGGAAATAAATGGATGAATGTGTGCAAGGAAGAGGGAAGTTAGTTCCTAGCCTCCCTCTGCCCTATGCAGGCCTGTGCACCCCTAGGATCCTCCCTAATTAAAGAGATCTCCATTTACTCTCAGAATAGCCTAAGTCTGGTTCTTCCTTCTTATCCTTCTTTTCTTCTTCAACTCAAACTCAGAGAGCCTCCTGCCTCTGCGTCCCAAGTGCTAGGATTAAAGGTGTGCGCCACCACACTCAGCTCATGTTCCCTTCACAAACACAGCTATCATTGTGGTGAAGATAGAGGTTGGGGAGAAGAGCCGGAGGGACAGATGAGACGGGACAGAGCCAAGACCAACACTCCTCTCACCTGGAGCCGCTATGTCCATGGTGAAGTCACACTCTGGGGTGACTGCCTTATTTCTATGGGACTGAAACCCTAATACCTGGCCCCTTCTTCCCTTATTGCTTGCCTGCTCTGAGTTCTCATTGCACACCTACCTGACCTTCCACTCCTACCTGCCCCTGATGGCCAGGAGTCACATCTGAGGACCATCCTGGGTAGATGAGGATGAGTGGTGGATGGCAGGGGACCATCAGTGCCAAATTTAGGGGGTGTGGCCCATGGAAGCCACCTATGAGTTTTGTGTCTCCACAGACATTGTCAACTGTGACCTGAAGTCCACGCTGAGAGTGCTATACAACCTCTTTACCAAGTACCGGAATGTGGAGTGAAGACCTGGGCTGCCTCACTGCCCAGCCATCATGAAGGCTGAAGGCCATCTGGACCAGCTTCCCAACTGCCTTACCCTGCTTGCTCCTGTCTCTTGTTCTACCCTCTCCCACAAGCCCAGCAACCACCCGGAGATAGTGGACATTAAAATTAGTAAGGAAGTGGCCACTAACCCAGTGGGCTAATAACATCTTAGACTCTGGGGACTGAATCTGCAGTGATTTGGAAAATTGTCTCCATCCAAATTCAGACCCTGGATGTGCTGCGGGGATCAGCACAACCTAGAGACAGTCCCCCAGAGCATAGGAATAAAGATCAGAATTAGTCCCCACAATAAAAGGGAGTCTCTACGGTGCTCAAGTTCATTAGGCTTGTGTCTCATTAAAGGAGATCATTCCTTTCTGTTATAGATGAAGAAACCGAGGCCCAGAGATGTGGAGGTCTGCTATCCATTAGCATGTATTTTTCCTCTCTGGGTAACTTACTGGTTTATGACTGGTCAACTGCATTCCATTTTCTGTGTGTCCTAAAATGTGTGCATGCTTCTGCAGACCAGCCTTACCTACATACACCTGTGTCCTCTAGCAGACAAGACACTGATCTCACCCTAGGGCAGGCCAGGTCAGGGCTGGGTGATTCGCACTAAAATTGCCAAATTGAATTTAACTCAATTAATACTGTGTGTGGCAGGAGCCTCACCCCTCACATCCTTTGTACAAATGAAAATTACCCTTAATTCCTTCAGATTGGTAATAAGCCCACACTCCGGTTGCAAGATGACATTTGGGAAGGGTTCTGTTTGGAATTAATAGAGTGCCCATTTCGCAGCCTTTTTGCTTGATTGCATGTAATGGATGTGCCCTATATTTTCCTGCAAAATAAGTACTCAATTCATTATCGTTAGGCAAATGTAGGGTATGCTTGTACATGGCAAAGAGCTGGGTGCAGACCCACTGGAGCATCGCCTGAGAAGTAGGGCTCATCAACAGGGACCCTTGAACTTTAAAAAAAAGAGAGCCTCCTTTTTGCCTTCTAATTGGTCATTTAGGCCATTCTGGCTAAGTCTGCCCACATGCAATTACTGGCTAATTCCAGGCGTGGAAAATGTCAGTCATTTAAACCAAAGCTCGGCATCTAGTCTCCTAACTTCAGTGACTCAAGGGCTGCTGGTCATGCATCTTCTAATGCCAACCTGGCTTTGAAAGATAGAGTTCTGCTGTACCAGTCTGCCCCAAGGCCCTACAGAGAAAGCAAAGAGGCTGATAGGAAAAGGGAGGGTCAGAGCTAAGGGAACAAGACACGGGGGTGGGAGAGCTGGCTACTAATTGCTTAACATGTAGGGGATACTGTCAGAGACAAGGCAGCAGGTCCAGCACTTAACACTTGTGCTCTTCAGTTGAGAAGCTAATGGCATATCTTGGGATAATAACCTGTGTTCTATTGCTGTCTTCACAGAAGCCATGACAGGGAGATGACAGCTTGGGTTTGGGTTGCCTCCTCCAGAAGTATGTAACTACCTAGTCGTTCCTTGTCTTAGTTATGTTTCTCAATGGAACAAAAGAACCTGATTAAAATGATTTACAGGAAGGAGGGCTTATTTTGGCTCATGATCTAAAGGCATACAGCCTATCATGGAGGGCAGGTTACGGCAGGAAGAGCATATAGCCAGGACCCCTCACTTCACATGTCAGAACAAGGAGAGAACAGACCAGGAGTGAGGCTGAGCTATCAAACCCCAAAGCCTTCCTCCCATGAGGCTCCATCTCCTAAAGGATTCATAATTTTTCGAAACAGTGTCACCAGCTGAGAAACAAGTGTTCAAAATGAGCCGGTGGGGGACACTTGCCACATGCAAATGGAAACATCTAGTAAAGCCTTCCCTAGTTTGAGGATTCACTAAGATGGCTTGCTAGACTCAGACCTTCCAGTTGTCCACAGCATTCCCTGCCCATTCTTGCTTCCCTTTGTACTGACCATGCAGGGCAGCTCAGAACCCAGCACCCTTAGATCCACTGTGCATCTCCCCAGCTGTTCTGTTCTAGGAATTGTTATTCAGCACAGTGAGCATCTAAGATGTGAAGGCAATGCACTATCTTCCATTGACCTATGTATAAGAACAGAATTCTTTTTGCATAATTAATGAAATATCATACTTTTCACTAGTATTCATGTTGGTCTCGTGCTCTTTTAAATTCCTGTTAGTAAATTGAGATTAATAGCTGTTTGGTCTCTGTGAGCAGCACTGGAGTAGAATGAAATAAGAGACCTTCGTCCACTTGAACTCTGCTGTCGGGGTCCTGCTTTGCTGCTCCGTGATGCTCAAGCCATTAGTACACAGTACCTTTCCTAAGGGCCCTCCCTCCATTGGGATTTTGTATCCTCCACAGTAGGAAACCATATCAGACCTTGGTAACTTTCTCAACAGCATGTCAGTGTACCCAACAACTCAGTATTGGGACTACGGCTTTTGCCTCAGCCCAGCATCCCAGAGCTTGAGTTTGGTTTTATAAAGCTGCCATCTCATGGAAATGGGTGTTTCCCTTTAGATTCTAGGATCAAATACTTAAGACATGAGCATAGTTTTGAAGAAGAAAGAGACCTTGCCATCATAAGTAATCAAACAGCCTTCCTCTCCTAAAAAAGAGAGGAAAGAAGAAACAGACAAAATCATTCTGGCTCATAGTTTGAGGGTACAGGGAATGGGAAGGGTGGAGAGACATGGCCACAAGAGTGTGAGGCAGCTGGTCCTGTTGTGTTTGCAGGCAGGAAGCAGAAAGAAGTGAATGCTGGTGCTCAGCCTTCTGATTTTTTTATTTAGTCTGGGACCCCAGCCTATGAAACGGTACCACCACAGTTAGAGTCTTTCCCCCCCTCCCTCAATTAATCGTTGTTATTTTTAATAGTTGATACATAAGTAACACAGAATTCAACAAGCAAAAAGGGTGTCTGATTAAAAATCCTAAGTATCTGCCTCTCCTCTTCTCTATTGGTCTCCACTCTCTATAGAGATGACTGTCTTAATCCATTTCTTCTGCATGATTCCAGAAATACTCTGTGCAAATAAAGCCTGAATGAACATACAAAATCTTTGCTGTGTTTTCTTCCAATATAGATAACCAGTTATATATAGTCTCCTATGGGTCGTTTTGTTGTGCTAAATCTTAGAAATCATCTTCCATGAGACATTAAATGAACAGCATTAAACCTTCTAAACTGTTTCATGTAGAGGATTTGCACATTTTTAACAATGAGAATCTGAGGGCTTTGCTCGTCAGACATGGAGTTCTGGTCTGCTTGAGGTAGGAAGGAAACCCCAGCCCATAGGACAAAGGCAGCATCGCAGCGCAGGTGCCAGAGGCATCACCAGAGGCATCTGACACCTGGAACAGGATTTTTCTAGATTTTCCTTTGGAATATAATGGTAAATTGTGTATAATTTTTTCTTGTGGCTGATGGTCTGAGGTCTAGCCCCAGGATCTTAGACATGTTAAACATCCTCTATCTCAGACACGCCACATGCACACACTCATGTACACACGTGCACACAACCCAATTGTTTATAATTTGATTAAGGTTTCATTTTTGCACGCAATTAAGTCAACTAATTGGCAATTGAGGAAGAAAGCCTTTTAAAGATTACTGCATCCCCTGCAATATTGTGAAGTCCAGCTGCCTGCCAGGCTACAAGACAAGACACATCTCCGGTGTTCAGGTAGACTCGGTATATCCCCAAGTCTGGGAAAAGGCTTCTTTATCAGCCACTCATCAGCCAGGCCTTGAGTTGTCTGCAGTTTCCAGCCGCTGCCGCAGGGACTTTTTAATTATGAATCAGCATTGTCATTATCAGCTCATTTTGTTGTGGGTTGCTTGGTTAACCCTACAGAGGATATCGAAGCTTATTTACATCAACAGAATTCCAGGGCTGTAATTTTCCAATAACCAGACTCTCCAACATGTATACATTGTGGTTCCCATATGAATCACTGTCTTCCAGCATGAGAGCACATGTATACATCATCCATTCCCTGCCCCCCCCCAAAATTAGTGCTCATTTATTTTTCCACTGGAAAATGAGAGTAGATGGAATCCATAGGTCAGTGGGACTTAGGCTGCCTAAGTAGCAAAGGATTGGAGACTCCCTGCCTTTAGCGCAGCCCCACCTCAGGAAGCTAAGCTAAGGGCCCCATCCTACTCTTACAAGAGGGATATGTCCTCCAGCCTTCTCGAAAGTAAGCATTGCATAGACTCTCTCCCACCAGATTGACAGGCTGTATTGGAAAATCCAGGACAATCACTCAAACACTGAGAACAGGAGAGCCACACTGAGGTGCAGTATTGCATGGTTGATTGGCACACTCACTATTATAAAGTTTTTTAAAATATATTTTTTAATTCATTTTTTTAGTGTGTTTTGTCTGCATGTATGTCTACGCATCACATGCCTGAGTCTTTGCAGATGTCATCAGATCAGATGCTCTAGACCTGGAGTTCCAAATGGTTTTGTTGGGAAACAAACCCAGGTCCTCCTGAAGCTAACCTCCCAGCATCCTCTTTAACCAAGAAAGTAGTGGAGGGTGGCACAGGTTCGTGCATGTACAGGGAGACAGTCTTTCATAAAAGATATTTGGGTATCTGGGGGGTGGTTCTGGAACCAATCCCTAGGACACAAAAGGACAGCCATGTTAAAAACTATGGAAGTGGTCTGATTTGGATTTGGGTCTCCAGAGAAGGTTATGGAAATATGACATTCTAAAGTCACCTGTACCTCAGCTGCTGAAGTGAGGGCACCTCCATCCACACAGCACGAGGCAGGGGAAAGCTAAATCCTGGAAAGAACTGACAGGGGCCAGGAGTACTTGCAGAAAGGCTCACTTGATAGAAGAACACAGCATTCATCACACCAACAATGGGAAGCACTAATGTTTAAAACCTTCCTGCTGTGTGTGGGAAGCTGACACACCCCTCACTTCCCTTCCAAAGTCATGGCTACCAAGGGAGCAAAGGGAACTGGAAGAGGAAGGGAGGCTTCCACCCACCCCACCTTTAGCCCTACAGTGACCTCAGTCTATCTATACTCACCTCCCCTGAGGCTGCAGAGAGGAGGCACTCCTCAGCCACCCCACTCTCTCTCCTGACCATAGAAAAGATCTAAGAGAGCCCACAACCTGGAAGAATCCATAGGGTTCTCTGGTCCTACTGGTGCTCCATAAGGACCAGTGCCCCAACCTTGTCACCTCAGAGGACACATGCTTCCTCCCCAGGTGGCTCAAGGAATACTGTCATTCCTCCTAAGTGAGGTGCAGGCTAGCCCACAGATAGCAAAATCTGCAGATGCCCAAGTGTTCATATAAAGTAGTACAGTGTTTATGTGCCATCTTATGCAATGCTCCTGCGTGTGGTCCTCTTGTTATTTATAAGAACTACACCACAGGCTGTGAGAGGAGATATCATGCTATATTATTTGGGGAACAATCACAATAAAAAACATCTTCCTGTGCTCAAAACAGAAGACATGATTTGATTTTTCTGATATATGTGTGTGTGTGTGTGTGTGTGTGTGTGTGTGTGTGTGTGTGTGTGACATGAGAACCTGCTACAGCATCCATGTGGGAGTCAGAGGACAGCTTGTGAGAGTCAGTTCTTCTCCCACCAGGTGAGTCCTGGGAATCAAACTCAGGTTGTCAAACTTGGCAGCAAGCACCTTTACCCATTGAGCCATCCCCTGACCCCTTTCCTGGACATTTTCAAGCTGCTGTTGGTTGAATACATGGTTATAGAACCTACAGGACTAGCATAGTGGAAGGAGAGAACTGGCTCTCCCAGGTCATCCTCTGATATCTACGCACATGCTATGGTACACACACAATAAATGAACATGATTTAAAAAGTAATTTGCTTTTCCAAATTCATTCTAATCAGCATGCATAATTTTCATAAAGCTATCATCTTGCATAACATCTACCAAAAAGGGATCACCAAGCCTTCACTGTCAGAGCTTTGTGACGATCCATTCTTTTCTCTGAGAGTATTCTATTTTAGACATGGTAGTCCAGGTTGGTCTAGAACTGGATGTATAGCCGAGGATGACTTTGAACTTCTAATCCTCCTCTACCTTCCCAGCACTGGGATTATAGCTGTGCAACCACACAGCTCATATTGTGCATTCTATGGGTGAAACCAAGGGCTTCATGCATCCTGGCATCCTCAGCCCAACCTCTGAGAGCTTTGACCTGCTGAAAATATCCTTTTAAAATCTCCACGTGGAGCTCCTAGGTGGAAGCAGTTTAGTAGTGGCAGTCCCAGAAACACCCTATTTCTTGGCATCCCCCCACCCCCCTCCATCATATATTCTTGCCTGGCCCAACCCCTCTGAGAAGCCTACAGTCCTGGGTTTGAGGCTGCCCTCTGAAAGGGCACTTAAGGGAATCTCAGAAGTACCCATGAGTAAGATAAATGATGCTTTATCAGTGAAACAGACTTTTCATTTCTTTTTATCGATTTTTATGTTTTCACATCTTTGGATATGATTGGCTCGCCCAGGGCGGCATTCCAAGGCACACAAACCTCATTAAGGCAAGAGCATGAAAGAGTGTGAGGTTTTATTGATGTGGACAGGACAATGGATAAATATTTAATCTGTCACACGTTTGTTCAGTATGGGAGCTGGGGCTTGGAGCCTCATGACTCCCCAGCTGTTCTGAGATTTCCTGGAAACCTCAACAATAGCCTGTTGCCCACTCATGGGTGCCTGCCTTTGGCAAATATTTGTCAATGTTTCTGAAACCAGCTCCTGGAAGCCTTTCCTTGCTCAGGTCACCAGGCTACCACATCTTCCTTTATTTGTTATGATATTGGAGGATAGACACTCACTGAACAGGGCACCTGAATTAAAGCCTAGATTAAAGCCATGAGGTGGCAAGCAATAATTATGCACTCAGCTAAGATATGGGAGCCCATGGACTCCATCTCTTTTTTCTGAGCTCTCTGATCAATATAATATATATGGAGGTTGTGATGCTTAGTTTTAATTGTCTACTCGATAGTCTAGAGTCACCTAAAGAAAGAGGAAGGTCTCAATAAGGGATTGTTTAGAAAAAGTTGGCCGGTAGACAAGCTGTGGGACTTTGTCTTGTGTTAATTGATGTGGGTAGACCCGGCCACTCTGGGTGGCACCAATCCCTGGGAAGGGGGTCCTAGACTGTATAAAAAAGTGAGCACTGGTATGCATGTACTCGTTGCTCTGCTTCCTGACTGCCCATGTAGTGAGACCAGCTGTGTCAAGGTCCTGCTGCTTTGACCTCCCTGCCATGATGGACTGTACCTTGAGCAGTGAACAAATATAACCCCTTTCTCCCTTAAGTTGTGTTTGTCAAGATATTCTGTCACAGAAATAGGAAAAGAAACTAAGACACTCTCTACTGGTCTCTACTGCCCTGCTTAGGAACTGTATGCTATCACAAGCATGAAGACCTGAGTTCAATCTCCAGACCCAAGTTTTTTAAAAAAGAAAGAAACTGAGTAGGCTATCTGTGCTTATAATCCCAGAGCTGGGGAAGCAGAGGCAGGCAAATCCCTGGCCAGTCAGCCATGACACTTGGACAGTTCCAGGTCAGTGAAAGACCCTATTTAAAAAAGAATAGGTGAACTGGGGAATGACCCAACACAGAAGAATGTTCACTGCTCAATCATGTGGATCAAAGTTCAAATCCCCAGAACTCATATAAAGAGCTAAGTGAGAGGGGCTTATCATGACTGCCCTCTGAAAGGTCCAATAAACAGCTAATAGAGTCAGATGCAGATATTTGCACCCAACCAATGGTCAGAATCTGCTGACCCCTGTGGTTGAATTAGGGAAAAGCTGGAAGAAATTGAGGAGCAGGGTGACCCTGTAGGAGGACCAGCAGTCTCAATGAACCTGGACCCCTGAAATCTCTCAAACACTGGACCACCAACCAGGCAGCATACACCAGCTGATATGAGGCCCCCTACACATATACAGCAGAGGACTGCCCGGTCTGGACTCAGTCAGAGATTAGGCACCCAACCCTCAAGAGACTAGAGGCCCCAGGGAGTGGGGAGGTCTGGTGGGGTGAGAGGTGAGGGGGTTGGGACATCCTCATGGAGATGGGAGTGGGGAGGGTGGAGTGGGGTTGGGTGAGGAAGTACGGGATGTAGAACAGTCAGAGGGGTGGACTGGGAGGGGGGATAAAATCTGGACTGTAAAAAAAGATTTAAATAATTTTTTTTTTAAATCTTAAAGCTGAAAAAAAAAAAAAAGAGCCAAGTGGGGCCATGCACTCTTATAATCCAGCACTATGGTGGGCGGGGAAGAAACAGGGTCAATGGGGCTTGTTGCTGGCTGCCTACCTAAGCAAAAATGAAGTGAAGTACAGGTTCTTGTCTCAAGGAAATAAGGTAGAAAGCAATAGGCCAGGGCTCCGGGCTCATCCGCTGGCCTACACACACACACACACAGAGAGAGAGAGAGAGAGAGAGAGAGAGAGAGAGAGAGAGAGAGAGAGAGAGAGAGAGAAAGTATGTAAATATTTGCTCAAGTGTGAGTGGGAAAGAGGAGGATTGGGTAGAGATGATCTTCTGTGCAAGTAGGTCGAGGCAGCAGGGAGAGCTTCATTAAGAGACAGGGCTTGGCAGCCTTTGAGAAGGGACTAGATGAAGTCAGTCACAGCCCCTGAGTCCCACTAGTTCAGTTCAGTTGCTTTCAGTCACTTAAGCCCACAGAGATGGAGAAGAAGGAATAAGAACACCACGGCCACCATTAAAGCTACACACTGAAGGAGACAGCACTAGAGGAAGGATAACTATCTGCCAGAGGTAGCCAGTATGGAAAGGCCTCTCCCCTGAGGGGTACACCAAGCCTTGCTCAGAGAAAACTCAGTAACCGAAACTGATGATAGTCATGGCTCACCCTTCAAAAAGAGCCAGAGCCCTGAGGTTACAGCCTCTCTTCTCCTCCCTAACCCCCTCCTTCCCCTGGAGCAGGACTGGACTTCCTCACCAGTGCTCTGGGCCACCAGCCACACGAAGGTCCTCTGACCCTTGCCTCCACATAGCAGCCTGAGTGCTGACTGGGACCTGGGAGTTCTTGGCAGGTTCTAGAAGCGGAGGAGCAACCACAATGGAATCCAGAAGGCTCCTCCAGGAGCCAGCAGTTAGGGAACAATTCTGCTAAGTCATAAATGCTTAGCATTCCTCAGCTTTTGCCTTCAGAGTCTCTGGCAGCCCCAGACAGTAGCTGAGGATCCAAGGACACGTTAATCTCTCCTGCTCTGGGGAAGGCCAGGCACAACAGAAGAAGCCAGCAGATTGAAGCAGAGCTCTGGAAAAAGCCTATGCAAGAGATGGTGTGGTGCCTCTCTAAGGATGGATCACACTTTATCCCTCCCTCTGTCTTCTTCTCCCCCGTGCTGTACCCCACTCCCCTGGGTCTCTGCAGAAGGCAGATGCCAGTCAACATGTCCTTCTCTGGGGAGTCCAAAATGATGGCTATGCTCCCTACAGGTATTTGTGCTCCCCACAGGTGGCTATGCTCCCACCAGGTATTCCTATGACCTGTACTCCCCACAGGTGGTTGTCCTCCCACTGGTATGGTAAGTGCTCCCCATAGATGCCTATGCTCCCCACAGATGTTCTTGGAACCTATGTTTTCCATAGGTTAGGTATGCTTCCACAAATATGCCTGCTCTTGATAGACAACTGTGATCCCCACAGGTGTTCCTGTGACCTATGCTCCCCACAGGTGGCTGTGCTCCCACTGGTGTTCCTGTGATGAGTAGTCCCCATAGATGGTTGTGCTCCCCACAGATTTTCCTGGGACTTGTCCTCTCCACAGCTGGCTGTGCTCCTATGGGTACTTCTGTGATGGTGTTTCCCACAGCTGGCTGTGCTCCTGGCTTAGTCAGGGTTTCTATTCCTGCACAAAACATCATGACCAAGAAGCAAGTTGGGGAGGAAAAGGTTCATTCAGTTTACACTTCCACACTGCTGTTCATCACCAAAGGAAGTCAGGACTGGAACTCAACCAGGTCAGGAAGCAGGGGCTGATGCAGAGGCCATGGAGGGATGGCTTGCTTCTCCTGGCTTGTTCAGCTTGCTTTCTTATAGAACCCAGGACTACCAGCCCAGAGATGGCACCACCCACAAGGGGCCCTCCGCCCTTGATCACTAATTGAGAAAATGCCTTACAGATGGATCTCATGGAGGCATTTCCTCAAGGGAGGCTCCTTTCTCTGTGATAACTCCAGCTTGTGTCAAGGTGACACAAAACCAGCCAGTACAGCTCCCATAAGTGTCTTTGTGACCTGTACATCCCACTGGTAGGTGTGCTCCTCAGAGATGTTTCTGCAGTGAGTACTCCCCACCGATGGCTGTATACCCCATAGGTGCTGTTCTCCATTAGTGACTCACTCCCCAGCAAGCTCTTGCTAACAGCTCCATCTCCCAGCCTGCTGTCCTGGAACTCAGCCTGGCCAGTAGAAAAGCAGAGGACCAGTTTCAGGGGCCATTGCTCAGAGTCCTAGCAACAATCCAGCCCAGCCCTACCCCCAAATAAATGATGTAGCCAACCTCTGGTGGCAAAGCTGCTGGGTGAAGAGGCAGGTATTAGGACCTTCTGGCTCTGCTGGCCTCCATTTTGGGGGCAATATTAAAATTGATGGCCTTTTGGACAGCTTCTTAGTGCATGAGCATGCTCTCTAATCTTTGCAGCCACCTGAGCGGAAGACATATTCCATTATACCCTCTCTCTCCCTCTCCCCCTTGTTTTTGACTACACTAGAGCTAAACCTAGAACCTCACATACTAACAAAATGTTCTACCACTGAGCTACAGCACCAGCCCTCCTCCATCCACTTCTTACAAACGGTCAGACCTCTTTGGAGGTGGTCAGTAGCTAACTGAGTGGCCTGAGACCACACCGCTTGGCTTTGGCATTTCTCATGGATCACATCCCTGCCCCAAGCCCATGTTCTTTTGAGATACTTTACCTCTGTCTCTTTGGAGAACGTGGGGGTCTCTGGCTTGTTTATCACCCCTAATAGATCCATGTGAGTCCTATCCCCTGCCATTGCAGGGTAGGAATAACCAGAGAGGCCCTCTGTGGAGGAGGCCCATATCCCCCATCAGCCACTTTTTTTATTGGTCAGATTCCCATTCATTTCTCAGGCCAGCTCTGTCAGGCCATCACTGTAACTCTGGTCTACTGAGGATGGAGAGCCAGGATTCAAACCAAATGTCCAGCTATCCCTAAGGGTGTGCCCAGAAATGTCAGAAACGTCACATATGAGTTCTATACACTAGACTCAGAATGGGTGACACCTAAAACAGGCCTAGAAGAGGTAACAGGAACCTTTCAGAACGATTATCCTGAAGGAGACACTATGTAAGCACAGTGGGATGACACTGGTCACAGCAACCTGTCATCTGGACGAGAAGGATATGACAACTCCAAGCATCAGGACTAAAGAGGAGACAAGAATACCAATCCCTCCTCGTGACTGGACATGCCACACACATGAGTTGGAAAATCACACTGTAGCCCACAGATCTGCATCATTATTATCCTGGTATCTAAAAACTGAAAAGTAAAGATATTGAAATAATAACCACGTAATCTTTTGATAAAACGTAGACATGTGTCAAATCTTCATACTGCTTCATAAATAGGTTGTGATGGTTTGAATGGGAACGTCCCCATCAGCTCACATGTTCTCCGTTGGTGGCAATGTCTGAGAAGGCCTTGCTGGCGGAAGTGTGTCACTGGAGGTGGGTTTTGAGATTAAAACACTCAATCACTTTCAATTCACTCTCTCTGCTACATGCTTGTGGTTGAGGATGTGAGCTCTCACTTCCTTCTCTGGTTGCCATTCCTGTTTCCATGTCAGGATGTCCCTGTGGAACCATAAGATCAAGTAAGCTCTTCAGTAAGTTGCCTTGGTCATGTTATTTATTCACAGCAATGGGAAAGTAACTAATACATATTAGTTTTCAAGCACTGTGATAAACACCAAAAACAACTTGGGATGAGAAGGTTGATTTGGCTTACTCTAGCAATTCACAACCCACTGTTGAAGGAAGTCATACTGGGAACCTGAAGCAGAAACCACAGAAAAATGCTGCTTACTGGCTTGCTCTCTCACCTCTACAGTGACTAGCTTTCTTATACAGTCAGGACCCCTGCACAGTGATGATACTATGGGTCAGACCCTCCTATATCAACCAGGAACCAAGAAAATGCCTCAGAGACAATGCCTACAGGCCAGTCTGATAGATGCAGTTTCTGAAATGAGATTTCTTCAGATAACTGTGGGCTGGATCAATTTGACAACTGAAGCTAAGTAGGAGAGCACCATCCCACCTCTCAGAGAGGGACCTATGTGGTAGCATACCATATGAGGTAAGTTTTGAGAGACAGAAGTTGAGTTGACATTAAACTACAGGAACTGGTTTTGTCCTGTATTTAGGAATCACAATTATCAAAGATTCTCCAGTCTTACGAGTGGTCATATCAAGTGTGATCATGCAGGAGAGAAAAGGAGGCCCTGCCTGCTCCCAGCATCCAGGCTGCTCAGGAGCAGGAGTCTTCACTGTCAACCCGACTAAGTTTGGAATCACCTAAGAGACACATGTCAGCTTGAGTCAGGCTGTTTCCTTAGACATTTCACTCAGAAGGGAAGACACACCCTTATTGTGAATGGCACCATCCCGTGAATGGGGAATCAGAGTAAAAGTGGGAAACACAGAAAGGATTGCAAGCACCAGCATTCAGTCACCTCTGACCCTTGACTGCATGCAATGTGATGCCTACTTTACCCTCCTGCCACTGTGCCTTCCACCATGACAGACTATGGCCTCCTCTACCCCAGATCCAAAACAAACCCCTCCTCTGTTAAGTTGCTTCTAGTCAGGTTTTTAATCACTGTGGGAACAATCCGAAGCAGTGTGGAGAAAAGCCCCACGTGTCTGTCCCGGGCGCTGCGCCTCTGGGTGGGACTGGACACTCGGGGAAGTGGCCGCGAGTCTTCCCACACAGTCCATCGGGCAAGGGGGGGCTGTGGGAAGCCGCCAGGACACTGCCCGTGGGTGGGGGAGGGGGCCATTCCCAGGAACCCAAGGCAGCGGTCTCCGTGGGTTCTCTAGCTGGGGCACCAGCAGACGGGCTAGCCAGAGCACATCTGAGGTTCCTGCCCGGACCAGGTTGGTGGCTTAGGCTCCGACTAGCTGCTTCTGCTTGGGTGAATGGGTACCTTCTGGAAGCGCTGAGACGCCCCAAGAGAGATTCGATGTGGCTCCTTAATCTAAGGCCGGATCCCTTGCTTCCCACTGCAGGTCAAGATGAATAGACAGTCCATAATTCTAAGGCATTTATTGACATCATGATGAGTGATGAGTGGATGAAATCGTACTTCGCACCCTCTGGGAGAGGTAAGGCAGATATAGTAACTGGGAAGGGAAGTGACTAAGTCTCTAGGTGTCTCATTAACTTGGGGATGGCTTGGGGCTGTGTGGCCACTCCTCTACCTGAGGAGGGGTGGGTCGGGGGTCTGACAACAGGTCCTACGTGACAGACCTCACATGACAGACCTCACATGACAAATCTCTCTACAGGAAGCTGTGGGGGATTGTACTTGACAGGAGCCCAAAGGCCTACTGGGAGCAGTGGCAAAATGTTTTCCAGTCCCTTTCCGGTTGCCCCACTGGGTCTCTCAGAATTAAGCCTGTGCTTGGGTGGGTACCAAGCTGCCTGTCACAGACCACTGCCGCACATGAGACAAGAAAAGTAATGCACTGTCCATAGCCCGCAATACTTTACCACTGGACCTGTTCCGACTGGGACATCAGCTCCTCCTGACCCCCAGTCGAGCGAGTGAGTGTCATGGCTAGCTGGCTTGCTTCCCCTTACATACTTGTTTCTTTCCAGCATGACTGGGAGGCTTGGTAGCCTTGTTAAAAGCTCAGGAACCACTTAGACTTCTAAGTGGAAAAAAAAATGTTAGCATACTACGCAGGCACATGGAATCTACAGGCCAAATGTCCTTTTGTGACCTTAAAGGGGAAAAAAGGAGGAGGAAAAAGAGGAAGGGGAAGAGGAGGAGGAAGAAGAAAAAGGAAAAGAGAAAAAGGAAAGGAAGGGGG
>JADRCH010000134.1:3894108-3917917 GCA_019843965.1 Rhynchomys soricoides
GGAGAGGGGAGGGGAGGGGAGGGGAGGGGAGGAGAGGAGAGGAGAGGAGAGGAGAGGAGAGGAGAGGAGAGGAGAGGAGAGGAAAGGGGGAAAAAATCTTTAACTGGGAAACTCCAAAAGATCTCAGGGTTCTGCGGCTCAACCAGGCATATTCTGAGTCCACGGGTATCTCTGGGATAAGAGGAGCTTGGTCTCCATCCAAGGATTTAATGGCTATTAATAGCTGATGTCAATAGGTCACTGTCCAAGGGACTCTGTGGCCTTTCCCCTCTGATTCACTGCCTTTGAGAGCCACACAGAAAAGAGTTGTGCTACTTGACAGAACCAGCCAGAGAGTGGGCATGAGCTCACGCCTAGGGAAGGCCACTGCTTTCTCCAAATGACATTTCAAAAATGTCCTTACATTGTGTGTTCCCTCTAGCAAGACAAGAAATGTCCTTCCTCCTCTGTTCCTTGTTTAGTTTCATGGGATTTTGAAGTGCTTCTCTGCTGGAGTCTCAGAAGAATCTCATTTACTTCTACAGCTACCAAAATATAGAAAACAATCATGCACATACATGGTGCTCCACCAGCCAGCCAGGCTCACATGCTTAGGGGTTGCTACTATGTGCCATTATATATTATACATTATATACATTATACATTATATATTATGTGTATGTTCACGTATAATATAATATATAATATTTATATTATAAGTATAAATATATATATATAAATGTATATCATCTGTACAAAGATGAACAAGATACTATTCATATCTTGAGCTTACATGGGGTATGTGGAGTGCACCTGTTATTCCAGCTGTTTGGAGGCTGAGGCAGGAGAATAGAGTTCAAGGACAATTTGGATTACACAGTGAGATTTAGTTGGGAAAGAATGTATCTTTCCATCTTGCACTTACCATCTCCGGTTGCTACTATTTTTTTAACTCTTTTTTTATTTTTAGATTTTTTTTTCCAGACAGGGTTTCTCTGTGTAACAAAGCCCTGACTATCCTAGCTAGACTTGCTTTGTAGACCAGGCTAGCCTCAAACTCACAGAGATCTGCCTGCCTCTGCCTCCAAACAGCTTATTAAAGAGGGATTATTAAAGGCATGTGCCACCATGCCCAGCCCTAGATTTATTTATGTTAGGTGCATAAGTGTTTTTTCTCAGATATATATATGCAGCATGTATGTACCTGATGCTCTCTGAGGTCAGAAGGGGGCATTAGATCCCCTGGAACTGAAGTTACAGATGGGTGTGAGCTGTGAGGTAGATGCGGGAAATGGAACCTGGGTCCTCTGCAAGAACATGTGCTCCTAACCTCTGAGCCATCTCTCCAGCACCAGTTAGTATTATTTTTTAATTTACATTTACTTGTTTGTTAATGAGTGTACACATATCATGGTGCTTGTGAAATAGTCAGAGGGCAACATCCTGAAATTAGCTCTTTCCTTTCACCTCATGGGGTCTGGGAATTGAGCTCAAGCTATCAGCTGTGGTGGCGAGCACCCTTACCTGCTGAGCTGCCTTGCCAACTTGGGTATTACTATTTTTGTATTATCTATTTAATCCTATATTTCTCTTCTTATTCTCTCTCATTTACTCAGCACACATAGTGTATTTTGCACTTTCAAAATGTATGCGGTTCTGTCAAGATTCAGGACCATTTTTGTGCTTGGCAGACAGGAAAGCGAGTCTCAGGGAGGGGAGGGGTAATTTGCCCACAATTTATTAGTGTCCAGCCAAGAACAAACTATTGGTTCTCTCTATTTGGAGCCCACTACCTTGGTGTGAGTCATATGCTCTGTGTCGCTTGAGCCACCAAATGTTCCTCATTACAATAAAAGACTCATTGTGAAACCAATACATGGATATCTAGGTCTCAGAAGTTATTATCCATAGATAGTTTTTGCCCATTTCTTTGTCTGTTTCATTCCACCCAGTGGAGACTGCCGCTCCCTTACCAAGAGACACAAAGCTGGTGAGTGGCTCATCTTCCACTGGCCCTTGGCTTCATGTTAAATCCCCAACAAATATTTCAAAGATGAATGTGTCTCCAACTCTTTATTAGAACCTTCTTCCCAACCAAAAAGAGGGGTGGGATCATTCTTCTCTCTTGACTTCATATATGTGCAAATGTGTATATACCTGTGTGTGCGCACATGCATGTGCCCGTGGGGCCAGAAGTCAACCCTCCGTGTCATTCTTCAGGTGCTGTCTACTTTTTTTTTGAGACAGAGGCCCTTGTTGTCCTGCAGCTCACTCATTAGGCTAGGCTGGCTGGCAAGCTCCCATTAGTGTCACTTTAGCACTGAGATTATGAACACATGCCACCATACCTGATTTTTTCCCACACAGTTCTGGGGTATCCAGGTCCCACACTCGTCTGACAAGCACTTTAACCAAGTAAGCCATCCCCCTAGCTCTCCCTTGATGGTTTTGGGAGTGAATTTTCCTCATGTTGGGATCTCTGATGAGTCATTTCCGGGATGCTGCCTCACTACTACTTTGAGCACTGGGCCTTTGTTACAAGCATCATCTCAGTACCTCAGGAAGTGACTTCTGGAAGATCCAGGCCTGTGGAACTGCTTCAGGATCATCAGAAGAGACTAAAAGACCACGGGTAAAAATGGAAGGCATTGTCAGCCAGGTTGTCTTTGATCTTCCAGGCCTGTTAGGGTGCCGGGGCGCAACTCTCGTCAGAGGCCATTTACCACTCTGGGCTGAAAATTCTTTCTATCCTTAAAGCGTATCTTCTGTACCTTCTTGTCAGCCCATCAAGAGGTGGGGACAAGGCAATGAGTCACCCATCCTTCACAGGACACTCATTTTAATGTCTTTATACCACAGGTCTCAGTGTCCTGGGGCGTGTCTAGGATCCTGAGACCACTGGAGCACGTGAGTTTATTCATATTGAGTGTTTATCTTAGAG
The DNA here is from genome assembly GCA_019843965.1 of Rhynchomys soricoides. NCBI lineage: Eukaryota > Metazoa > Chordata > Mammalia > Rodentia > Muridae > Rhynchomys > Rhynchomys soricoides. The sequence continues at coordinate 3,897,029 of JADRCH010000134.1, forward strand.
GAAAAGCACTTGAGTTTATCCATATTGAATGTTTGCCTTAGGAAAAAAAAATTGCTCAAAGTTCTAGCAAATCTGTCCAACTATCTCCCACTGGGCTCCAGGATTCCTAAGATCTTCAGAAGTTGGGCCCAGAATCAACACAAATCCAGCTTCTGCTGCATTTCCACACATTTCCACATATCTTGTCTGCCTAGCTCTGCGTTCTCCCACTTGTCTTTCCAGAGATGGTCTCATGCAGTCTAGGCTACCTGGAATTCACTCACTGTGTAGCCAAGGGTCCTCTTAAACTTCTGGTGCCCTTGCCTCCTCCTATGAGGATCACAGACATACCCAGTTTATATAGTACTAAGAGCCCAATCCAGAGCCTCGTGCATGCTGGGCCAGCATTCTACAAGCAGTTCCATCCCTAGCCTGTTTCCTCCTCTTTACTCAGCTTAGAGTTCTCATCCCCAGCTCTCTTCTTGGGCTCTACCTGGAGGCTTTTATTGCTAATAGTCATCTTATAGCATAGGGCAGACAAGCAGAGGGCCAATCTACGGACTACAGCCAAGTTCAAATTCTGAGACTTTGGTTTATCAGTGGTTCATTCTAAGGAAGAGTCAGTCTTTCTGAGCTCAGTTTTTCCTCACTAATGTTCCCCACCTCTTAGTGATAATGGTGAAATTCAGAAGGTCTAGGGAGTGAAAAGGTCCAGCTCAGCCTTGATGCAGTGGTCACATCACACAGCCCACCTAAACAGACTCCCTTGGTGCTTAGCACAGCTTTCTTAATTAACTTGAAATAAACCCTTGCCAGCTTCCTCAGCTGCCCAGGAGTTTCCCCTATGGTCCCATTTTAGTGAAGAAAGAAGAAGTCAGAAACTGAACAGTCAGTTGTCAGCAGGTACTGAAGAGAGCTATGAAGTAAGCCGGATGCTTACATAGCTCTTGGCTCTGTCTGGAGTAGAGGAAAACCTGGAATTACTGTAAGTTCATCGTAGCGGCTGGTCCAAGGAAAACCCGCCAGACTTGCTTAGAGGCCAGCTCTGGATTGCATCGATAGCTGTGGCCTTCTGAGAGGCAATAAGAAATTATTTATCTAACTTTTTTTTCCATCCCTACCAAGAATTTTCTTTGGCTCAGGAGGATGTTAAGGGCCGGTTCTCATTTGCACGGAACTCATGTGAGGATATGAATCTCTGACAGTGTTTGGAGACTTCTTAGAAAGACAAGTACTCTTCTTTCCAAGGGTGCCTGCCTCATGGTGCAGGAATAATTCTTCATCCAGGAAAGCTAATCCTCGAGTCTCATTTGTGCTTGGATGGTGCCAGAACTGCCCATATAAGCACACTGTAATTTCCCACTGCATGCAGTCTGGGCACCATGAAGAGAGCCACCAAAGGCCATTTACCCTCCTTCCAAATTGGCAGTCTTTGTCTACTTGAACCCATGTTAACCAATGTGGCACATTTTAATGCATCTCATTGTGTCAAGCTGTGGCAGCAAATTAGAGTGCAGATCTTAGCAGCTGCTTCTAGAGTGGCTGTCTGGAATCTTCTCTGCATCCCTGATGCTTCATGCCAGCCACAGAAAAAAAAAAAATGTGCCTATTAATTATATGTCCTGGGGAGGTTTCAAGACAGCAATGCCTGGCTTAAAATGTTGCCATTTGTGCCTTCCTGTGTGCTCACACTCTCGGATGGGTACAGGCACACACGTGTGCGGGTATCTGTCTGTACATGTATACACACCTGAGAACAACCTCAGATGTTAGTCCTCAAATGCTGTCTACCTTTTCCTTGATGCAAGATTTCCCACTTTGCCTGGTACTCAACGATTAGGCTAAACTAGATAGGCAGGGAGCTCCAAAGATCTACCTCTCTCTACCTCCCCATACTGTTACAGATGCATGTTATGGAGCCTGACTTTATTCAAATTTCATTTATTTATTTATTCATCTATTGATACATTTACCTGTGTGTGAGCGTGCGCATGCACGTGTGTGTGTGTGTGTGTGTGTGTGTGAGTGTGTGTGTGTGTGTGTGTATAAGTACAGGATTGGGAGAGGCACATGAATGCCACTGAGCTGTAATGGAAGTCAGAGGACAACTTGCAGGAGTCCGTTCTCTCCTTCTACCACGGATAGAACCCAGCATGGCAGGCATGACAGCAAGGACCTTTACCTACTAAGCCAGCCCCTACGTCTGGCTTTTCTTTCTTCTTTAAACATGGTTCTATGAGGGGACTGGAGAGATGGCTTAGTGGTTAAGAGCACTGGCTGCTCCTCCAGAGGTCCTGAGTTCAATTCCCAGCAACCACGTAGTGACTCACAACCATCTGTAATGGGATCCCATGCCCTCTTTTGGTGTATCTAAACACAGCAACAGTGACAGTGAACTCACGTACATAAAATAAAAATAAATCTTAAAAAATAAAAATAAAAATAAAACCAACAACAAAACATGGGTTCTGTGGGTTGAACTCTGGTTGTACTGACCAAGCCATCCTCCAGACCTCAAATGTCATCATTTTTACATTATTATATGATAAGCTTTGCACTGTTGTAACAGGTAGTGTTCGGAGGTGATTGAGCAGTCCTGGAATGGGGTAGTGGAGCGTTTAGAGAAAACACCCAGAATCCCCCAATCAGATCCACATCTCCTGAGTATGAGCAGTTATCATTCCAGAGATGTGACCAGTGCTGGTTTAAAGACCGCACTGCATTTCCTAGGTTTGCCATTCTTCTGTAAATTGGAGTAGTCCAAGATACTCACAAAAATGGCTATTCCTCCAGCTCCTGAATCACGGAGTTTTGTTTGCTTTTTGTTTTTTTGTTTTGTTGTTTGAGGGGGGGGTTGTTTGGGTTTTTGGTGGTGGTGGTGGTGGTGGTGGTTTGGTTTGGTTTGGTTTTGAAACAGGGTCTCAGTCTGTAGCTCTAACTGGCCTCAAAATTGATATGAAGACCAGGGTGGACTTGAAACTCATAGAGATCCACCTGCCTCTGCCTTCCAAGAACTGGGATTAAAGGTGTGCGTATCACACCCAGCTAATCTAATTTAAAGTTCTGAAAGTCAGAATAGATATTTCCCCAAGAAGAAATGCAAGAATCTAATAAGTATGTGAAAGGTTCCAGTCATCAAAGAAATACTGATCAAAACTGTCATATACTATGGCCTCACACTTGTTAGGGTGTGATCAAGAAGATATGAGACAGATGTTGTTGAGGCTGTGAATAAAAGGAAACCTTTACTCACCGTCATTATAAAAACACGATGAAAGTTCCCTTTAAAACTAAAGGTTGGAGCTGGAGAGATGATTCAGTAGCTAAGAGTGCATAATGCTGTTGCAGAGGACCTGGGTTTGGTTCCCAGCACATGCCAAACAGTTCACAACTATTGGTAATTCCCTCTTCTGGCTTCTGTAGACATTGCATGCCCATGATACACATACAGATAAACAGGCACACAGACACATAATTAATTTGTAAAGTGAAATTAGAACTACATATGATCAGCAACCCCACTTGTAGGCATATACATATCAAGACTACTGAAGAGGCAACTGCATGTCTATTGTAGTACTGGACACCATGGCGGAGGCAGGGGAGCACCCTAAGTGTCCACCAAGAGGTATATAGAGAAAAGTAGAATAGTAGTTAGTCACACACACACAAAAAGAAGTTGCACCATTTGTGATAATGTAGAAGACACTGGGACAATATGCTAAATGAAATAAGCCACACACAGAGAAAAATCTGTATGAGCTCACATATGTACAAGGGTCAAGTTCATAGAAACAGAGACAGAACGGCACTCATGCCAGGCACTCATGCAAATGAGGATGTTGGTCAAAGGACATATCTTTTCCCTTATAAAGGAGTATGTTCTAGGTGTCTGTTGTTCAGCTTGATGCCTATGATTAGTAATTCTGTACTTCATATTTGAAAGGTCTAGAAAGAAATCATAAGTGGGGGTCAGAGAAATGGCTCCATGCTTACTGCTCCTACAGAAGACCCAAGTTCTGTTCCCAGCACCCACATCAAGTGACCCACAATTAGCTCTAGGGAATCTGATGCCCTTTCCTGGCCTCTGAGAGCACATACATAAACATGCACACACAGGCATGTGATCAAAAACCAAAATAATAATCAGGCCTGGTGTCACACATCTTTAAATCTTGGCAGTGGAAAAACAGGCAGAGGCAAGGCAGATCTCTGAGTTCAAGGCCAGCCTTATCCACAAAGCAAAGAATTCTGGGACAATCAGGGATACACAGAGAAACCTTGTCTCAAAAGAACAATAAATAAATAATAAAATAATAAATCTTTCTTTTAAAAAAATACATGTATTTTCAGCACACAGATAACAGTAATGCTATGAAATGTTAGCACAGTGATTAACTTCATTGCGGTAACCACTTTACAGTAGATACATTGTATACCTAAATTATACACAATGTTGTCAGTTATACCCACTAACAAATCATAAAAAATAAAAAAATAAAAAAAATAAGCAGGAACTGGAGAGATGGGTCAGCGGTTAAGAACACCGACTGCTCTTCCAGAGGTCCTGAGTTCAATTCCCAGCAACCAACATGGTGGCTCACAACCATCTGTAATGGGATCCAATGCCCTCTTCTGGTGTGTCTGAAGAGAGCTATAATTGTACTCATATACATAAAACATAAATAAATAAATCTTTTTAAAAAGAAAAAGAAAAACAATAAGCAGCCAATGTCTATACAGACCAATCTTGAAGAAATTTAGATCCTAGCTTCATTGCTTGTCTCTGAGAAGGGACTAGCAGCAGAAGGAAAAGAGGAAAGAAGACTTTACTTTCATCATATGATATTTTAGCACTTCCAATCCAGTTCTGGACATCATTTATATGCACTGTAAAATCATGGGTCTTTCGGAAGGTTCATTCAGAATTTGGTCCTGCAAAGAGAGATGTTAGCATTGTCTACAGAGTGGAAACAATCACAAGCAGTCTCACAGAGCAGCCCCCCCCCATTGACCTCTGGGTTATATATATGTATTGTCTGATTTTATTTCCCTCAAAGCAATCCCTTGACTCAGACGTGTCTAGGAAAGTTGCCTGATACAATCTAGCCCCCACCACGCTGGGATCACATCCAGGCCGGGTTAATTTTCCAGGACCCTCAGTAAAACTGGATCTTTAGTGTACGATAGAAGGGTAGGGGCTAGAGAGCAGCACTGAGATGGTGAAAGAAGCTGGTGGCAGAGAAAGACTGCAATCCTTTCCCACCTGGGCTTCACACAACAAATAGAGCATGCTATACAAGTGTGAGAAAGGGGGTGTGGTGTCCATGTGTACAACTTGTGGCCTAGTGTGTAGGGAGCTTTCCCGAAGCTCACTAGAGCACAACCATTCTTGAGAGTCTTTTCCCTTTCTTGATAAACTGTCCTATTTCTATTTCTAATGATGCTCTCATAGTTACACATAGTTTGACATCTCTCCTAGTTAACTTTAACTATCAACTAGACACAGCCTAAAGTCACCTGAGAAGAAAGTCTCAACTAAGGGATTGCCTAGATCAGATTGGCCTGTGGAGATCAACCTAATTGTTAATTGATGTGGATAGGCCCAGCCCACTGTGGGCAGCACCATTCCTTGAGCTGGACTGTATAAGAAAGCTAGCTAAGCATAGGCCTACTTGTGAGCCAGCTACCAAGCAGCATGCTCCATGGTTCCTGCCTTGAGTTTCTGCCCCAACATTCCTCAGTGATGTACCTGAAAGTGTAAGCCCTTTCTTTCCTAACTTTGTTTTGGTTAGAGTGTTCTCTCACAGACCAGACAGGAAACTAGAGCACTGTGGGATACAAGAACCTGGGCACTCCAATAGGTGCCTTCCAGATCCACAGTGATAACAGTTCTGTTTCCAGGTTCTATCAGAGTGCTCAGCTCACAGGAGGTGTCTTATAGACGGTGGATGAATGACACAAACCCTCATGGGATGACCCATTCCTCAGCCTCCTGTCTCCAGAGTTCACCAGAGTGCTCAGTACACAGGAAGTGCCTCATACATGTTACACAAACGGTAAACCAAAAAATGATCCAATGAGTGCAAAGCAAATCTCCTGACTGGTGTGGGACAGGCGCTCCAGTGTCTCGGAGTGAGCCAACAGCCCAGCCGTTGGTTGGATTGTTGGGTGACAGCAGTCATCATTTAGATGGCTATATTTTGGTGTGTTCACTTAAAAAAAAAAATTAGTCACACTGCTTTAGTCACACCTCTCAAAGCCTTATGATTAGAAAATGCCTTTAGGGTGGAGGACAGTTTCATAACAGACCAAGGAATGTGGTTTCCATTGGGCTACCCTTAAAAACAGTTGTTTTCCAGATGGCGCTATGAATACATAAGTATCTCTCTTCTGTTTTACCTTCAGTTGTCAGGAAAGCACTACACAGAGCTAGGGCCCAAACAGTTAAGCAGCCAGCCAACTTGGCCTCCTCTTGGCCTCCTCTTAGCCTCCCCTGCCTCACAGAAGAATGATATGCACATGAGGTCGCCTGGCAGGCGGCCACATTCCTATGGGAACCTTGCAGCAGGGAGAGCCTTGGGACATTTAGAAGCAAAGAGTGGGAGTTATGGGGCTCACTGCAAATGACCCAAAGCCCTGGAAAAATGTGTGGAGTGTCTTTGACCCAGAGCACCAGTCCGGTCTCTGTCCTTGCTCAAATCCAGCCCTGAGCAGGAACTTACACTGTCCGTGTTTCCTCCAGCTGGGAATGTAATAGAAACTCAATAAAGAAGGCTGGGCTGGAGTGATTGATCGCTCTCTTTAGTTCTCTGAAGGAGAGAACCGGACTGTCAGGAGCTTTGAGGTTTTTTGTTTTGTTTCATTTTGGGGGGTGGGGGCGTTGGGGGGGGTCTTTTTCGTTTTGTTTTGTTTTTTTAAATCTTGTCTTCATTAACCATTTTTTATTGATTTCTATTTAAGAGTCATTTTATTTATTATTTCTACGTATCTATCTGTGTCTGTGCAGGGAGTATGTGTACACAGTACCCTCCACTAGCCCCACAACAAACCAGTTGTGCAACCCCAAGCCATTGTCTGCCTCAGTTTCCTCATTTGTAACACGGGAGTGATGATGATCCATCATCTTACAAGGATGCCAAGGGGTGAGAGGAATTAACGATTGCAGATTGCTAGAACAAATAAAACAACTGAGCCCCAAGCCTTCCCTGCATTCTCACTAATCCCCTCATACCTGCTTTATCTACTCCACAGGCTTGTTCCTGTGAAACCACTTGACTTAAACATGCAGCTCCCCTCCCCTACCTGTTCTTCACACTGTGCTGCAGACCCCCATGAGCTGATTATCTCATAGTAATAATGTTCACTGAAGGAATTGCCTTATCAATAAAGGAATTTCCAGGCTGGAAAGATGGCTCTGCTGTTAGGAGCACTTGCTGCTGTTAGAGACGACCCAGAACCTGAGTTCAGTTCCCAGCACCTGTGTCAGGCAAATGGAAACTGCCTGGACTCCAGCCTTGAGGGATCTGCCCTCTTTTGAACTCTGTGGGCACCTGCACTCATAGGCAGCACAGGCACACCCATGCACAAATATAATTTTAAAAAATAAATCTAAAAGTAAAAGAATTTTCAAGGCATACGTGAAGAAAACTTCTGACTTCTGCAGAATTTGGAAGATCTACTGTACTGGCTGGTTTTGTGTGTCGACTTGACACAGGCTGGAGTTATCACAGAGAAAGGAGCTTCAGGTGAGAAAATACCACCATGAGATCCAGCTGTAAGGCATTTTCTCAATTAGTGATCAAGGGGGGAAGGGCCCCTTGTGGGTGGCGCCATCCCTGGGCTAGAAGTCTTGGGTTCTATCAGAAAGCAGGCTGAGCAAGCCAGGAGAAGCAAACCAGTAAGGAACATCCCTCCATGGCCTCTGCATCAACTCTTGCTTCCTGACCTGCTTGAGTTCCAGTCCCGACTTCCTTTGGTAATTAACAGCAACATGGAAGTATAAGTTCAATAAACCCTTTCCTCCCCAACATGCTTCATGGTCATGATGTTTGTGCAGGAATAGAAATCCTGATTAAGACATCTACCTAAGAGAAAAGATAGACCACACTCACAGGTAAGAAGAGTCAATTGCAAACAGGTATGTTTCCTTGGTTTAATATATAAATGTACCTATACATATATACTATATATGTACATGTAAAGTATACATGTATGCTTCTCAGAGCTAGACAATGTGGTTCTGAAGTTTATATGTATGACAAAAACAAAAATATTGAAGAAAACTTAAATGTAGAAGGAACTAAACTTAAGAGATTTAAAAAAAAAAAAAGACCATTCTGAGCGTGGTGTTGCAGGCCCTTAAATCCCAGCAGTTGTACATCTCTGTGGGTTTAAAGCCAGCCTGGTCTACAGAGTAAGTTCCAGAACAGCCATGGCTATGTAGAAAGACTCTGCCAAAAAAAAAAAAAAAAAAAAAGGCTCAATAAATAAATAAATGTAAATTTAAAAGGCCCTAAATTAGCTATTAGCTAAGACTCATCTTGAACTTCTGGTCCTCCTGCTTTGACCTCCTGAATGCTGAGATTACAGGTAAGCAGCCCCATGCTGTTTTACGCAGTGCCAGAAATCAACCCAGGGCTTCACACATGCTAAGCAAGCACTCTACCCATTGAGCCACACTGCCAGCCCAGTTTAGCAGGTGAAGTTTCTCATAAAACCTCGGGGGTGAAGCATTGTAATCTTGGTGCAGGAACTCTCTGACTTATGTGTGGTACAGAATAAGACAGAACCTTTAGTGACAAAAGGACATCCAGATCAAATGGAAAAGAGAGGGTACATAAATGATAGTAGCAGGACAGCTTGTGGCTAGCTTTAAGGGAAAACTTCAGTTATCTATTATCTATACAGTTGAATCTTCATGTCCATGAATTCGGTCTGTCTATCCTCTCAGGCAAACCTGTTTCAAGGAACATTCAAAAAGCTTGCTTGCTTTCTTTGTTTCTTTGTTTCTTTCTCCTTTTTGTGTGTGTAAACATTGTAAATCCCTTTTGTGATAATGTAACTGCTGTAATTACTACTTTTCCTTTTTTTATAAAGGTGTACTTATTTTTATGTATGTGTATGTTTGCCTGTGTGTGTGTGTGTGTGTGTGTGTGTGTGTAGCATGTGGGTGCAGTGCCTGAGGAGGCCTGAAGATGGTGTCAGATCCCACGGAACTGGAGCTAGATGCAGTTATGAACTGCCTTATAGGTGCTGGAAACCAGAATTATGACCTCTGCAAGAACATTGAGTGCTCTTGACTGCTGAGCCATCTCTCCAGCCCCAGTTACTGCTACAGTCTCCCAGACACTCCCCACAGGGCTGTATGGGGAATGGGGGGGGGGTGTTATAATAGTGATGGTTCTCAAAAACAGAACTCTTCAGTACAGTGTGCTGCTACTAGGCCAATGCAAAGCTTTTTGATGTCAGTTTCATCTGAAAAGCACCTTAGTTACTATACACTGTTAGTTGATTGACATTAAACTGAGGGCCACGGCACTGTAACTGAACAAAGCCTACTGTGATGGCATATCATGGCTATCAACTTGACACACCTGGGAAGAGGGAACCTCAGCTGAAGAATTGCCTCCATGAGACTGGCCTTTGGGCATGTCCGTGGAACAGTTTCTTGATTATTAAGTAATATAAAAGGGCCCATCCTTAGGCAGGCAAGCCTGGGTTGTTTAAGAAAGGTAGCTAAGTGTGATGATCCGGGGAGTAAGCCAGTAAGCAGTTTCTCCATAGTTTCTGTTAAGTTTCTGCAGCAAGATTCTACCCTTAGTTCCTGCCTTGGCTTCCCTCAGTGATGACTATAATCTGTAAGCTAATATACACTCTTTCTTCACCAAGTTGTTTTTGTTTACAGTGTTTATCACAGCAATAGAAAGCAAACTTGAACAACTGCCTACCTAGCATGTTTTTCTGTAAGGTGCGGCTTATGACTTCTTACAGCTGGGAAAATTACAATGTTTCAGGCCTGTACCTGGGCACCAACAAACAGCATGATGTGCTGGTGCTAACTAGACACTTGTTTCATGGTCCTGAGGCTAAAACAAAGAGGCAGAGGCTGGCCTCATTGCATGCTGGGATGTTGACTGGCTCAATCCTGTGCGGGCAACACAGCTGCTATGAGTTCATGGTGCAACTGCCATGTCATGTCCAGAAGACGCCTCTTTGAAGCTGTCGTCCCTGGCCCTGAACTGGACTCTTGCACACATTAGGTAGATCAAGCCACTGGGTGAACATCCAAGAATGACTGTACAAGCGCCATTAGTGTAGAGTTGAAGGTAGTAAATTTTATCAAATAGGGGATGGGGGAGGCAGCTCAGCAGGCAAAGCATTTGTACAGATCCAAGTCCAGATCCCTAGCACCTTCATAAATACCAGGCATGGAGGCCCCCCAGCATTCCCAGTGCATGCAAAGCAGAGACAGAATCCTCCGAGTAAGCTAGCAGGCCAGACTAGTCACATTCTTGAGCTTATGTTCATGGGTTCAATTGAAACACCTTACCTCAGTGAACAAAGTGTAGAGGAATTGAGGAATTGAGGAAGACACCCCCCCCCGTCTTTTGTTTTAGTTTTCTTTGTGAATTTCACCTCACGTACCCCAATTCCACTCCTCCCCCCTTCCCTTGTACCCACTCTCCACTCTTGCAACCTCTTCCCCCACGGAGGAAAATAAACCCCCCTCACTGTGGAAGCTGCAGTGTGTCCCACAGTACACCCTTTCGTCCACACTTCTTTGCCTGTGAATGTTCATTGCAATGACTGTGGCTAATGCAAGGCTGGCTTCTGCTACTGTATCTGACACGACTGAACTGGACTGCTGGTGTCCTAACAACAGAGATTGGAATTGCCCCAAGAAGCTACTTCTAAACATCTACATCCACATCTCCTTTGTCCTATTACCACCTTTTCTCCCCTAGCTTTGGACTGTGGGCTAAAAGGGGGGTCGAAGCGTTTGAGAACCCGTATTAAAGTAAGTTTTGAAAAATCTAAGCCTACCATCCCAGGCAGGGTTCTTCTATTCTCCAGTTTCCAGCTTGCTCCCCATCCTGGGAACCCATTAGGGGCGTACCTGGCACCAGACTGGTGGTCATTTCAGGCTTGCTTTTTTTCAAGGAATATTAGGCTACTGATCATAGATCAGAACACTGAGCATAGACATAACCTCTCCTCTCTGCCACCTACTGATGCACATGTGACAACAGAAGCCACACCTGCAAGGTTTCTAGGGGCAGGTGAGAAAGATGCTCTTAATTTTTATTTGTTTGTGCATTTGTTATTTATTTATTTTATTTCTTCAAAATATGGTTTCTCTGTGTAGCCCTGGCTGTCCTAGAGCTCGACCTATAGACCAGGCTGGCCTTGAACTCACAGAGATCCGATTGCCTCTGCCTCCCAGGTGCTGGGATTAAAGGTGAACACCCCACCCTGCTAATGATTAAGGAAGACTCTCAATGTCAGTCTTGGGTTTAAGCACACACACATAAATATGCATAAGCGTACTCACACTTACATACACAGGCAAACATGTAAGCATGCATGCACGCTACACAGAAGTCACATGCAAAAACATAAACTTATGAATATGGAATATGTGACTAATGAGGATAAATTACAGTTAGAGCCATACCTCACTTTGTATCTCAGGATGGATTCTAGAAGATTGGATCCAGAAATATAGAACAAAATAATAACAAAGTAGCAGAGAAAAGAATGGAGAAAATTCTTTATGAGACTTAAAATGAAGACTTTAAATTTCAAAAGATCTAAGACCCACAAATAAATATGGTAGATTTGATTTCTGTGAAACTGAATAAATAAATACTTGAGGCAAAAAAACACAAAACCCTATTATAGCTGAAGTCAAATTTAATTTATCAAGTTGTCAAAATAACAGAAGATAATGAAAAATAAGGAAAATGTTTCCAATGTATTTGAGAGCAGAAGGATAATGCCCTTCAATATAAAATATCTTATGGGCTGGAAGATGGCTCAACTGTCCTTTGGTTCTTATACCCACCTGTAACTCCAGCTTCAACGGTTGTGAAACCTCTGGCCTCTACAGGTACTTGCATGTATGTGCACATACTAACATATAGACAGACACAGACACACGTGCTTAAAATAATAAAACCTAACCTCATCTTGGCCATTCTCCCAGCCCCAACAGACTGTTAAGAAGTCAAGGATGCATAGAAAGTCAGTGGGCTGGGGTTCCTGCCTTAAGAGAAGCTTGACTGACTTCAGCCTTTGATGATGGGCTCCCTCTCTCATTCTCCTCGTCCTGCAGTTCTAAAGGCTGGGGGATGGTTCCACGGCTTCTCTTGCAGAGAACCTGGGTCCAATTTCCAGCACCCATGTAGAGGTTCATAACTAACTGAACTCCAGATCCAGAGGAACTGATGCCTCTCCTGACCTCTGTGGGCTCCTGCATACACACGGCACACATGTATGCACCCCCCCACACACATGCACATAAAATATTTTTCTTCAAAAGAAGTTGCTCTATAGATCCAAACTGTGTCTAGAAGTCCACGTGTATACAAAGGATGTCTTTGAACATGGCCATTCATGTGGTTGTCGTGTTTCAGTTTCAGTATAGAATAAATTCAAAAGCAGGGTTGGCACACTAAAGCCGAATCTGCTCCACCAATAAAATGTGGTAAGAACCCAGACACATCAATGCCTCCACATTGGCTTAGGGTCACTTCTGCACAGAAGAGACCATGTGGAATGCAAAGTCAAAGATACTATCTAGAAAAAAATGGAGAATCCTGCCAGGAGAATCCCAGCCAGGCTTGCTGACACTCAAGCTATAGAAACTTTTGTATCTGATAGTAGGAGGCAGGAGTCACCCCTTTCCTTCCCCGGATGAGAGAACTGGATAGCCATCCAAGAAAGATATTGACCACGAGGGTCACTAACATCAAGAGACAACTGTAGGCTGGGATGTGGCTCAGTCAATAGACTGTTTGTCTAACAAATACAAAGCCCTGGGTTCAATTCCCCAGTACTATGTAATCTGAGCGCTGTGGCGAATGACGGTAATCCCAGCATGAAGGAGGAAGAGAGGCAGGAAGATCCTCCCTGGTTATCCTCAGCTACATAGAGAGTTTGAGACCAACCCAAGCTACCTGAGACCCTGCCTTCCCTCAGAGAGGGGGAGGGAGAAAAGAGAGAGAGCTGGAAGGAGAGGGAGGTGTGGGGGAGGGGAGACGATGACACAGGCTCAGAGAAAGAAAGAGGGAAAGAGAAAGAGAAACTGCATGCGTATCTTCATGCATATTTGCAGAGACCGCAAGTACCATTCCTCTCGGATGGTTTCTTAATATTGGAAACACACTTGATGTGGGCCATTTTGCAACTGCTGTCCATCTCCTATTTAGCAGTGAAACCGAATGTACCCTCTGAAGAAGTTCATTATCGCATAAGGGAGCCAGATTTCTGAAGCGCCCTGTCTGCTTCCTTACATCTTTCTTACACTGTGGGATTTCCATCGCTTAAGATGCACCCGGAACAGAGCTGGCGCCTGAAACAGCCGTATTTCAGCTACTCTGTTTGCACTACTGCGCCGTGCTTGTGCTTGGTGAGGCCAAGCCTCAGAGCGTGGCTAAAAGCTTTCAGTAGAAACAGAGACACACTCATCTGGAAGAAGAGTCAAGTTCTGTAGGAGCGTGGCCTGGAGCATTTCCAGCTCACTGGTTGGGAAAGAGCATGCCCACCCACTGCACACCCTGCGTGGACTTTGGCTCTGTGACCAGCCTCGTTACTTCACCACTCTGGGAATACGGGCTAAGAAACAATTTACATACAAGACCAATTAAGAGGAGCAAAAGGGAAGGTTGTTTGGGGATATTTTTTGGTATTGTTTTTTAATTAATTTTTAAATTAGCATACAAAGTGATGGGTTTCGTTATAGTACCCTTTCATAGATATCGCAGATGTTATTGTGTCTTGTTATCAGCTGCTTCCCTTTTCTCCTGTTGCCCCTCCCCCCCCCCCCCCCCCCCCCCCCCCGCCGGTTTCCTTCCTTCTTCCAGACAGACCCCTTTCTGCCTTCTTATATGAATTCCACTGTCTTATCTCTCTTATCTTATAATCTTTTCACCTCTCCTTCTGGCTTCATAACCTAAACACACACACACACACCACACAAACACACACACACCACAATTTTAATTTGAGGTTCTGCACATAAGGAAAAACATGTGGTATTTATCTTCTGGAGTCAGGCTTATTTCATTTAACCTAATAATCTCCAGTTGCATCCATTTTTACTACAAATGTCACGATTCCATTTTCTTTATGGCTACATAAAATTCCATTCTGTGTGTGTACCACATTTTCTTTTTTAGAATTATTATGTATGCTTGCCTGCATGTGTGTATATATACCATGAGAAGGCATGGGATGCCCTGGAACTGGAGTTCTAAATGGTTGTGAGCCGTCATGTGGGTGCAGGGAACTGAACCTGGGTCCTTTGCAACCATAACAAGTACTTTTTTGTTTGTTTGTTTGTTTTCGAGACAGGGTTTCTCTGTGTAGACCAGGCTGGCCTCGAACTCAGAAATCCGCCTGCCTCTGCCTCCCGAGTGCTGGGATTAAAGGCGTGCACCACCACGGCCCAGCAGAACAAGTACTCTTATCTGAGCCATCCATCCATCTCTCCAGAACTGGTATCTGAGTCTCTTTATCCAATTGTCTGTTGGTGGGCATCCATGGTGGTTTGATCTTGGCTATTATGACACAGATGTGCAAGCATCTCTGTGGCCTGTTTACTGAGAATCCTGCAGATCTATCCCCAGGAGAGGTTTAGCTGGAACATATGTTGCTTTTCTATTGTTAGCTTTTTGGGAAATCTACACTCTGACTTCTGTAATGGCTGTTTAAATTCCCCTGGGCTCACCTGCCTTTGTTGGCATGTTTTTTTGTTTTGGTTTGGTTTTTGTTTGGTTGTTGTTGTTGTTTAACACAAGTCTTACTTTATAGCCCTGGCTGTCCTGGAACTTCCTATGTAGACCAGGCTGGCTCACAAGAGATCTCTCTGTCAGTGTTTCCTTGATGCTAGTCATTCTGCCTGAGGTGAGATAGAACCTCAAAACAATTGTAATTTGCATTTCCCAGATGGCTAAGAAGGTTGAACTTCAATTTTTTTTTCAAGTCTGTATCAGCCATTTGCTTTTCTTCTTTTGTTAAGTCCAGTTAGGAGATGACATTTCTTCCTACAGATTCTGCAAGACCTGCACAGGGATGTGTATGACCCCAGGTGAGCAGTCCCACTTTGAGCACCCTTTTCAAGTTATTTAAACATATATGGTGGGAACTTTCTAAACTTTGAGAGCCCTGAGAGATTGTACCTTCTAGCAGAAGTAAAGTATGGACATAACAGTCTCCAGTCGATTCCCACCCCAGTCAGCACTGATGATGACACTCAGATTATCCTCACCACTGACATCCTTGTTTGACTGTGTGTACCCGTGCACACAGATATATATGTACTGTGTCACCGTTCAAATCAATAAGTACAGGACAAAAAATCCAGAAAAAGAAAACAAAACCACGTTAGAGGTGTAGGATTACCCTGTAATCCCAGCACCTGGGAGGCAGACGCAGGATCATCAGCTCAGGGCATTCTCAGCTATTTACCGAGTTCTAGGCCTGCCCGAGCCTCCCAAGACCCTATCCAAATGATAAACAAATAAAGAAAGCCTACATGTTTTATACACCTGAAGGAGGGAACATGGACAGCTGAGGTAGAAAGTACCAATTCAATCAGCTCTCTCTGGCTGCTTGGGAACCCCAGTCACACATTAAAGCACATAAACTATCTTTCTATACTGTGTATTTTATAGATTTTCACAACTATATATAAAATCTTCCAGATAGCCTCATCCTTTCTTTATGTATGAATATTGTTTCCTTTCTGAATATAAAATCTCATGTACATACATATACATATATTTAAGACAAATATACTTTTAAATAAGTATGTAATCCCACAAGAGATAGTAAGATATGGCCACATCTTAGAAATGGGAGATCTGAAAGCAGAAAACCAACAATAACATATATATACATATATATATATACATATATATATATATATGTATATATATATATACTTATTTTGAAATCCATAAAGAACAGGAGGAAATGCAAAATTCAATAATCTAAAGCAGTGGTTCTCCACCTTCCTAACAATGCGACCCTTTAATACAGTTCCTCATGCTGTGGTGACACTTGACCGTAAAATTGTTTTCATTGCTACTTCCTAACTGTAGTTTTGTTACTGTTATTAATTGTGATGTAAATATCTGATATGCAAGATATTTGATATTCAACTCCTGTGAAAGAGTCCTTAGACCCACAAAGGTGTTGCAACCCATAGGTTGAGAAGCACTGATCTAGGGTTTCTATATCTGTGCAGGAGATTAAGATGACAGAAAAACCCCCTTGTAGTGCTGGGAGTTGCACTGAGATATCCACAGGAAGCTTGGAGCCTTGCAGGCAAATGTGGGCTCTGGGCTACAAAGAAGGAAAAGTCTCTCTTGTCAATTTGACCTACGGAACAGCACCTTCGGCAGACTTAAGACTCTAAATTCAGACTCTGTGTGTGATCTGGGAACATTGAAGAGACCCAGAGTCTGAAAGTGGTATTTCCTGCATGATGTGACCTCATCTTCATGGAGTTTTGTATGTGGGGATCCCATGTAGCTGAAAAATTACCGTAATCATGCAGATAGGAAAACGAAATTACTGTGTCTTCAACACAGGCTGCACCAGATTCTGATAAAAGATCGATGGTGAATTAACAATTAGAATGATGAGGTTAAACATCTGATAGCCTGCTGCAGAGAACATTAACATACACCGTATAAAATATAGTAGAATCAACAAGAATCCGAGATGTAGCCTTTTCCCATAGAGTGAAAGCTGATTTGGGGGAGGAAGGGGGAATAAAGGGTTTCTCTGTGTCATCCTGGCTGTCCTGAAACTAGGTCTGAAGATCAGGCTGGCCACAAACTCATTGACATCAGCCTGTCTCTGTCTCTGCCCCCAGAGTTCTGAGATTAAAGATGTATGCCACTACTACCAGACCAAGAAAGCTGGTTTGTTGGTTTGTTGGTTTGTTTGAGGCAGGTATTGGCCTGGGATGAGGAGAGGGAGAGAAACTAGGGGTGAATAGGCGTGAAGGGTCTTCCAGGAGAGGGAACATACCTAAGACAAGTTTGCTGTGATAGCTCTACCAACTGAGTCCTTGAACTACATCCTTGAAATGGGTTCAAGTCAATCCAATGGAACTGTAAAATTATTGCAATTAAAAAGTAATAGACTCCTAGCCAGGCACGGTGGCTCACAACTTCAATCCTAGCTCTCGGGAGGCAGAGGCAGGTAGATTTCTGTGAGTTCAAGGCCAATCAGACCTACATAGTGAGTTCCAGGCTGTTCAGGGATGCATAGTGAGACCGTGTCTCCAAAACAACAAAAAAGTAATAGGTTCCTGATGTGTTAGCAGCAGTCAAGTAAAATTAAGACAACTATAGGAAGCCCTAAGTTAGCTAACAATAATGTAACAAGAAATGCCTGGTACTCATGGGAAATTTTAAAATTCCATTAGTACTAAACCTTGAATGAGTACAGGGAGAGAGCTTATTGTTTTTAATTACGTGGGGTGTGTGTGTGTGTGTGTGTGTGTGGGAGTGTGTGTGTGGGAGTGTGGGGTATGTATGTGGGGAGTGGGGGTGTTTGGGGCTATGGGGCGTGTATGTGGGGGTGGGGGTGGATGTGGGGGTGTTGATGTGGGGAGTGAGGGAGTGGGGGCGGGTGTGGGGTGGGGGATGGGAGGTGTGGGTGTGTGGATGTGTGTGGGGAGTGTGGGATATGGATATGTGTTGGGGTGGGGTAGGGTAGGGAAGAGTGTGGGTATGGGGAGGTGTGTGTGTGTGTGTGTGTGTGTGTGTTCATGTAGAGGGCAGAGGACAGCTTTCAGCAGTTGGCTCTACTTCACCAGCACAACAGTTTAAGTCATAAGTTTTATGGTTCATAATGAAATCTACATGGGATATTTAGAAGAATTATTTTAAATTTTAAATTGTCGTTAGTTTTTCCTGATCATAGGTTTCATTGTGACATGTTCAAACATGTGCACCTCTGTACTTCGCTCACATTACTCCTCGCCTTCCCTTGCATGCTCTCCCCTAAACATACCCCTCTGCTTTCATATCACGCATACATGTTCATATCTAAATCTAGATTTTACTCACTCCAGTGCTGACCTGGAAGCTCCGTCACTGCTGACTAGCTCTCATGATGCTAGAAGGTTCCGTGCATACTACCAGCATAAAAAAACCCATCATCAACAGCCTTGCCAGGTAACAGCTGTGAACCCGGGAAGCTACTATAGACTGGTGAGGTGTGCCAGCTGGTACAGTAGTGGCACAGCCCACTGCATCAGATGAAATCCGTGACTGGCACCAAAACCCCATGTTTGGCTAAGTCATGCGCTCCAGGGAAGAAACTAGCACTATTATTCTGCTAAATGGGCATAGTGATAAATTTTATATTATATTCTTAATAAATATATAAATATATCCCATAAATTAATGCACTGCTCAACTTTCATCAGAGAAGCTTTTTTTTCCTCAGTAGATGGCATTTAATACAGACAGACCCTACAAATAAGAGACTTCTGAGTGCTCAGCTAAGGAGACACCTACATCACACTCCTTCAGAGATCAGAAAAATTGTAAGAGCCAGAAGTAGGAGATCGATGACTGTAGCAAAACTCTACTTGCCAGATATGACAGTGCAATGGTGCACACAAGCTCTCAGTGGCTATAACTGCTCTCACAAGACCTGCGCCAGAGCAAGCCAGCCAAACTCCCAGTTCCTAAAGCCCCACACCTATCTAAAGAGCTACTGGAAATTGATGGCTGCAGGGGAGAGATACAGTCCCTGAGAGGCTGCCCTGCTCCAGCAGATGGCCCACGTGCAGCTCCTGTTAGCAGAATGAAATGGACTCAGTGAATGACGATTGAATCAAATTTCTTTGAGTCTCACTGTGTGGCTCTGGAACTTGCTCTGTAGATCAGAGCCTGGAGATCACAGAAGTCTGTTTCTGCTGGGACTAAAGGTGTGCACCATCACATGTAGCTAAATAAAATATTTAATATAGATTTTTCCATCCAAATCTAGATTTCCCCATGTAATAGAAAACATGGAGTATTTCTCTCTATCTTCCCCATCACCATCTCTTATTTAGGAGAAGAGGTTTAAAGAAAAGAAAACTTAGGGCTGGAGAGATGGCTCAGTGGTTAAGAACACTGACTGATCTTCCAGCGGTCCCGAGTTCAATTCCCAGCAACCACATGGTGGCTCACAACCATCTGTAATGGGATCCAATGCCCTCTTCTGGTGTGTGTGAAGACAGCTACAGTGTACTCATATACATTAAGTAAATAAAAGAAAACTTAACTTTATCTAAAATTATAAATATAAATTTAAGCAAGGAATTCCTCTGTAAAGAAAAAACATGCAGAGAAAAAAAAAAAAGATAGAAATGTCCAGCAACACTTGGACTGTCATAAAGCCACGATCCTGACACAGTACAGTAGAACTTACATACCCTCCCATGGAACACAAAAGCTAATAAATTAGCAAATAAAGACACAAACCTGTTCTGTTATAATCAAACTTCAAAGCAAAGGGAGAAATATGAACTATTGCATACGTGGTGCTTGGACGGGTGTCAAGTCATGTGGGAAAACATAAAGCTTGCTTCTGACCTCATTTCTTACAGCAGAATAAGATCCAGATGGATTCTATTTTTATAATAGCTGAATGGGGAGGGCTTCTCTAAGCATTTCACAGAGAGCAGTGGCAGGGGCGGGGCAGGGGGATTATAAATTGAATTGCTTTCCAGCTAACAGTACTTGAGAGCTTGCTCTGCTGGGGTACCTTTTTAGCATCTTAGTTAATCTAGGATTAAATCTAGTGATGTATTTAGCTGTCAGGTGAGCACTGTTGGTAGCCTGGCCAACTGACCTATCATGTGTTCCTCAAGGTCTCCCAACCTCACCTCTTCCCTGGAAGTGATCATTTGGTCTGCCTAGCTCACTACCTCAGCCAAAGTTTATCAGCCACATGGGCCCTCCCACAATCTCCACATCCAGCAGAAATGTCCTACCACAGGGTGAAGCAATTGCTTCCAACCCCATCCAGAGGTGAGGGAAAGTCAATTCCAGTGGAGCAGACATTGACTAATAAGAGAGGAGACAGAGATGCCAGCTCTCTTGTCGCCCCTGCCCCCCCATCCACTTGACCTTGTTTCTCTGTCAGCAAACACCCACCTCACTGACCCACCACTGTAATTAATCTGCACTGTCCTTTGCCTTTTGGCTTTGGACACACCTTTGTGAGCTTTGCTCTTTGCCTGGGATCAAAACCAGTGGCGTGCTGATCAATCATTAAAACCCAGCTCTCAAAGCTGGGCACAGTGGCTTGGCACTTAGGAGGATGAAGCAGGAAGGTTGTCTCAAGTTCAAGGTCAGCTTGGATTATGTAGTGAGTTCTGTGCTAGCCTGAACTACAGAGTAAGACCCAGTCTCAAAAACAAACAAACAGAAGATAGCTTCCATGCTATTGGGAGGCATGGTAGCATGCAGGTACGCATGGTGCTGAGAAGGGGCTGAGAGGTCTACATCTTGATCCACAGACAGCAGAGACTGTGTCACACTGGCCAGACTTGGACTTCCTAAACCTCAAAGCCTGCCTCTAGTGACACACTTCCTCCAACGTGGCCACACCTCCTAATAGTGCCGTTCCCTGTGACCAACCATTCAAACGCATGAGTCTATGGGGGCC
>JADRCH010000134.1:3917927-3986052 GCA_019843965.1 Rhynchomys soricoides
GTCTATGGGGGCCACCAACCATTCAAACGCATGAGTCTATGGGGGCCGTTCCTATTCAAACCACCACAGGTAATACACTTTACTTCTTATTAGGGGTGTGTGTGTGTGTTTGTTTGGAAACAGGTTCTCATTCTGCAGCCCAGATTGTCCTAGAAATCACTTGGCAGCCTAGGCTGGCCTGAAGCCTAAAGACTTCAGACTCCCAGGTGACAAGGTTATAAATAAGAGACACCATGCCTTGCTTAAAAACTTAAATTGTATTTATTTATTCTGTACGTATATGACACATGTGTGTACAAGTGTACACACACCATGGGACATGTCTGAAGGTCAGAGGTCAACTTTCAGGATTCCGTTCTGGGATTTGCTCTCAGGTTACCAGGCTTGCACAGCGTGAGCTTTTGCTCACTAAGCAGTCTTGCTGACCCCATAATCTTGCATTTTTAATAACAACTATGTATTATAATAACCAGCTAACAAAATTCCAGAAAACAAGCAATCAGCCCTTGTAAGCTGGCACGCCACCAGATTCAACCTGCCAGACTTTCCAGTTTGGGCTTAACTTTCCACAAGGACTTCTCTTGACTCTTGGCAGCTCAGGGATACAAACACTCCATGCAGGACTGTCCCACCCCTGATCTGTATGTCACTTATCTTTTGCCCACTCTTTCAAGGCGTTCTGTTAGTCTCAGCCTGTGTCTTCTCTTCCCTACTCTTCTGTAGGCTAGAAAACAGGAGAAAGAGCCAGCAAGATGGCTCAGAGGGCAAAAGCACTGGCCAACAACAAACTTGAGTTCCATCCCAGGGTGGAAGGAGAGAATCAAAGTGTAGGAGGTATTCTCTGACCTTCACATGCACGTTGTGGCTTGTGTGCACAGATGCCATTCATATACATACATATAAATACATACACACACACACACACACACACATACTACAAAAGAAAAACTAAAGAAAAATGGGGAATGGAGCTGAGAATATAGCTCAGTTGTTATAGTGTCTGCACCCTCAGCATGCACAAGACCCCATGATCAAACCCCAGCAACTCATGAACAGGTTTGATAGCACATGCCTGTAATCCCTGTATCTAGAAGGTAAAACAGGAGGATCAGGAGTTCAAGACCATCCTTGACCATGTGTTGAGATCAAGGCCAGTCTGAGTTAAAGTCCCTGTCTCAAAACCATGTTTTTAGCAGCGATAGAATTGATGCTGACTGTTAACGTAAATCCTCCGCCTTCATCCTCCATGTACCATTTATGAGCTCCAGCTCGTCCTTCAGTCTCTCTGAGGTCTAGGCTCCTAGTTAATAAAATGAGGACGGCAGCCTTCTGGGCGGTTGTGAAGATTAAATGAAATACTGTCTATAAAACAGTGAAGCGTTGGGCATGGCTAAGTGTCCAATGAATGGTAGGTGTCATTATCTGCTCTGAAAGACCACTTTTATGTGGTTGCATACGCAATGCAGCTTAAAAGAGTTTAGAGTAATAGCAGGCCCTGATGCATCAGCTCATTACCCAGCAAAGGGCCTTCCATCCAGCCACAGACAAACCCCATTACCCTGACATTCCCACTCAAATATTAAAGTCAGAAACAGTTCCTGTAGCCACTGAGACATCCATCTGACTTTCAAATACTGATGAGCCCGAGGGGTACATCCACTTACTCGGCTAGTCTTGTATACTACATTGGAAGTGCATTTGACAAAATAGATATGATATGGACCCTCATGGCACTGATGACCTGGCTGGGGACTGAGACACGGATCACAGTCGCATGAACATGTGATTTCACACTGTGACAAGTGCTAGGTAGAGCAAGATGCAGGTGGGATGAGAAATGATGCCAGGTAGATCTTACCTAGCCTAGGGTCAGAAGGGACATTTAAGGAGCTGCGGGTGTGGCTCAGTTGGTAGAGTGCCTGCCTAGCATGCACAAGGCCCCCAGGTTTGGTCCTCAGCATGAAAAACCTCAGCTTAGGAGAACATGCCTATAATCCTAACACTTGGATGGTGAAGGAAGGAGGAGCCAAAATTCAAGGTCATCCTCAGCTCTGTAGTAAGCTACAGGCTAGCTCAAGCTACACAGATCCTGTGTACTGGCTAGTTTTGTGTCAAGTTGACACAAGCTAAAGTCATCAGAGGAGTAACCCTCAGCTGAGAAAATGTCTCCATAAAACTGGGCTGTAAGCAAGCAGTAGGACATTTTCTTAATTAGTGATTGATGTGGGAAGGCCCAGCCCATTGTGGGTGAGGCCATGTGGGCCTGGTGGTCCTGGGTTCTATAAGAAAGCAGGCTAAGCAGGTCATGAGGAGCAAGCCATAAGCAGCATCCCTCCATGGCCTCTATATCAGCTTCTGCCTCCAGCTTCCAGCCCTGCTTGAGTTCCTATCCTGACTTATGTTATTGATGAATTACAATGTAGAGGTATACATCAAAATAAACCCTTTCCTCCCCAACTTTTGGTCATGGTGTTTCAACATAGCAATAATAACCCTAAAATACCCTGGGAAAGGAGGGAGGAAGAGAAAGAGAGAGGTTGGGAGATCGAAGGGAAAGAAGGGAGGGGGAAGAGGCAGGGAGGGAAAGAAGGAAGGGAGGGAGGGAGGGTGGGAGGGAAGGAGGGAAGGAGGGAAGGAAGGAATAATTTGAGCTAAGCACTAAGTCATGAGCACCATTTATCTGACCAGATTGCTGAGGAAAAGCATTGCACAGTAAAGAGTCAGCCTGGGCTAAGGCCTCAGAGCTGGGTACACTCAAGGCTCTTCACAGGAGCCACCCAGAGCCACAGCACAAAAGAAAATCTGTTAGTTACTACTCTGCTTGTGTGTCCTCTTGCGGGCCCATCTGTTTCGGCTCTCCAGCCTTAGTTTTTAAAGGGGGCAGATGCTGTGCCTACAGCACTTACTGTTGACCACAAAGAAGAGATCAAAGTTTGGGGCAAATTAAGTTGCCTGATACATACACACACACACACACACACACACACACACACATATATATATATGAATATAATGTTTAAGGTGAGTAGGAGGGTCAGTCTGAGAGTCTGTGTTCTGCACTACCGAAGTTCAGCTGCAGTCGTAGGGAAAACTTGTAGATCAGAGGCTGGAAGCTGGACAGAAGCCAACAACTGCCCAGTAAATCTACCTGCAGTTGGGTCTTTCTAGGTGATTCCAACCCCTGCCGATAGCAGCTACCTCAGGCCAGAGTACCAGGCCCCCTGCAGGCAGGCAGGCAGGCCACCCACCACCCCACAGGACCCAAAACAACACAGTCCCCCGAGTTCCTTCAGCCCTAAGACAAATTGCAATTTCTACCATAGTTAATCTCTGGTTTCTTTGGCTTCTCTTGTGTCCTGTGTGTTCAAAAGTGAGTTAGTGTTAACCAAGCAGTGGTGGCACATGTTGCTCTAGAGACAGAAGCAGGCAGATATCTGAATCTACAAACCAGCTGCCTGGTCTACAGAGATAGCCAAGGGTTACACAAAGAAATCCTGTCTCAGGGGGAAAAATGATTCAGAAATTACTGGCGATGGCTTTTTCTGGGAATAGGAATATCTTGAGATTGGGACTCTCAGGCCCCAGATTCATCCTACTGGATTTGAATCTGCAGCCTTAAAAGTCTGTGGGAGGGCCAGGGAAGTGTAGGGGAGGGGGCGTGTATACCTCAGGGGCCCAGTACTTGCCTGGCATGCCTGAGGCTGTGGGTGTTACACGCGCGCGCGCACACACACACACACACACACACACACACACAAGAGGAAAAAGTTAAATGAAGAACAATGCTTTAAAAATCCAATATAATTGAATATGCATTAAAGTCTGAGAAACAATGCCTCATCTGTGTCCCTAGGAAGATCATCTCCTAAGTGACAGATGGCCTGTGTCAAGTTCCCTACTGTTTGAAATACCAAGAGGTATTCGTTTCCCATCTATCCAGAGTCTGTCAGTATGCTTAGATGGTCACCCATTTTCAATGTCAATCACATTTTTTTTAAAAAAAAAATCATATCCTACAGTTTATCTTGCTTTTGTTGAGACAGATCTATCTGTATAGTCCATGCTGACCTTAAACTCACTGTATAATACAGCGAAGCCTTGAACTCACCAAATAACTCAGAGAGGCTGTGAAATCCCTGCTTGCGTCCACTTCAGGAGTGCTGGGATCAAGAGCCTTGCATCACCCGGCCCTGGCCAACTTAACATTCTTGACTTTACCTAGAATCAGCTCTCCTTTGGCTTCTGACCAACTCTTGGTTCACATTTATATCTTCAAATTTAAATTAGTCAGTATTTCCAAAGAGATATTTGCTCAGGTCCTGAGGAATTTGTCAACAGTGGATGGTTTCTGAAGACATAATAACTGAAAGTTAAGTCAGAATCAAATGCTCAATGGATCTGGGGGTGTTCCCATCAGCTCTCAGCCCTGTAGCAACTTGACATCTCACTACACTTGGTTCTGAGTACACAATATACCCACTTTGAATGTGCGTGCTGTCCCACCACAAAGTGCCAGTTACCACTGCCTGATTCGCCCCAGGTCAGTTTAGAAATTATTACCTGTTAAAAATTGTAGTATTTTCATGCTACATGTAACACTGTTTAATGAGAGGAAATAAAGATTTAATATTTCTGCTCCTTACTGCCGATCAGTGGATTGTATCGTGTTACATAAACAAGTGTACCCATGTCATTGCTATACAATCTTTCTTTAATCTTTAATAAATAATAACTTATATGCATATCATATACATAGAATTGTTTCAGATAAAGTTCTTTGTGACTTATTCATAGTCATGTTTGGTCTGTATGCCTATTTTCTATAACCAAATACTGAGGAGCTTATAAAAATTTTTCTAACTTGCTGGATGTGATGTACATACCTTTAAATTCAGAACCTGGAGGCAGATCTCTGTGAGTTCCAAGCCAGCCTGATCTACACTGACTCATAGGCTAGCCAAGACTGTATATTGAGACACTGTCTTTTAAAAAAAAATTTATCTGGCAAAAAGGGGTCGCAAGAGAGAAAAGTTTAAGAAACCCTGCCTTCAAAGAAGAGTTAGGATGGATGACTGACTTTGGCTGTCTTTGTCTCTCCCATGAGTTTTAGTGAAACAAAAACTATACACCTCTGTGAAAGTATTAGCATGAGAGTTTGCCCCTAAAATTTCCTGCCTCACTTAGTGGTCCAGAGTTTCTTTTATCTTATTGAACATAACATGAAAATGCCTCCAAAAGGCTTTCTGACTTCTGCAATATGAATTATTTTTAATTATTTATTTATTTTAAGTGTGTATATGAGGTTTTCTGCCTACATGTAAGTGCATCATATGTGTGCAGTGCCAGTGGTGACCAGAAGAGGGCATTGGATCCCCTGGAGCTAGATTTACAGATGGCTGTGGCCAGCTGTGTAGGTGCTGGGAATCCAACCCTGGTCCTCAATAGAGGCAGCAAGTGCTCTAAACCACTGAGTCACCTCTCCAGCCCCTGCAATATAAACTTTTAAAGTTACAGTTTTCCTCTGAAATATTTTTCTAATTAATTTATGCTGTACTACTTTTATATGGTTTTCTTTTGTTGTTGTTGTTTTGGGTTTTGTTTTTTGTTTTGTTTTGTTTGTTTGTTTGTTTGTTTGTTTTGAGACAGGGTTTCTCTGTGTAGCCCTGGCTGTCCAAGAACTCACTCTGTAGACCAGGCTGGCTTCCAACTCACACAGATCTACCTGCCTCTGCCTCCTGCATGCTGGGTTTAAAGGCAAGTACCATCACTACCCTGCTTCACATTTTTTTTTCCTTTCAAAATTTTTATTACATTTGTTTGTGTGTGTGTGTCTGTTCACATAGCATGCATGTGGATATTGTTTTGGAGGACAAGTTGTGGGTAGTTAGTCCTCATTTTCCACCACATGGGTCCTGTGTGTGAAAGAGCTTGTCAAGTTGAGTCGTAAGCACCTACCTGCTGAGCCATTTTCCTGGTTCTCATTCTATACTCTAAGGAACATCACCAGTGTGGCTATGCTTAACCCTGACATCACCAGCATGGCTATGCTTAACCCTAACATTTCCCTTGAGAGAACCACTCATCCCTTTTGTGAATTGGAAGAAAGAAGTATTTGGAAGAAGTTTCAATACAGACATATTTCAGTTTCAGTATAGGCATATTGTCTTCTCATTAGCACCAGTGTTGGTATTTTTGCATATCTTCATTGGTGTGCTCATGGGAGGACACCAGGTAATATCCAGGGCTCTGCTGATCTGGAGCATGGAGTCACATGTTTACTGTACCTCACCATATACACAGTGTCCTATCTCTCCCCTTATGATGAATCTTGACTGTAGTCATTGGAGGCTACTTCATGTTCCCATGTAGACTGAAAGCTCTTCAGTAGAGTAGGTGTCTTGGACCCTGGCTCATCTTCACATTTTCCTTTGGGAGACCACATCCCTTTGGTTAGTTGGGAAGAGAAAACCAGCTTGTATGAGCCACTTCCTGCCCTGATCTTTGGTCAACTTGCCTAGAAAAGAAAAGCACTGCAGCCTGCTCGTTGAGTGTCACAGAGAGCTTAGCGGAGCAGATATGACTCTTGGGGGAAACCTCTAATCCCCATCTCTGCCTGGGCTTCCTAAGTATGTTTAGTGTTGAAGTAATGGATCATGAAACCTAACATTTATTTATTTATTTATTTAGATTTGAGGGGAGGATGTTTCTTTTAGACAGGGTCTCACTATGTAGCCCTGGCTGGCTTGAAACTCTTTTGTAGGCCAGGCTGGCCTTGAGTTTACAGAGATTTGCTTGCTTCTGATCCCTGAGTGCTGGGATTAAAGGTGTATACTGCCATGCCCAATGATTTATTTTTATCATTGGTGTTTACCCTCATATGTATATTCACATCACATGTGTGCAGTGCCCATGGAGACCAGAAGAGGGCATCATATACCCTGGACCTAAAGTTACAGACAGTTGTAGCTGTCAGTGGGGGCTGGGAACAAAACCTAGGTCCTCTGCTAGAGCAACAAGTGTTCTTAGCTGTTAAGCCAGCAATCCAGCCCCATAATGTGTTTCTTTTTCTATTTTATTTTTTTATTTTTTGATACTTTATTTACAGTTCAAATGTTTTCCCCTTTCCAAATCTCCCCTTTGGAAACTCCCTATCCCTCCCCCTCCCCTGCCTCTATGAGGGTATTCTCCCACTCACCCACTCCCATCTTCCCTCCTTGGCATTCCCCTATACTGGGGCATCTAACACCCTCAGGCCCAAGGGCCTCTCCTCCCTCTGATGGCCAAGGCCCTCCTCTGCCACATATGTGGCCAGCATCATGGGTCCCTCCATGTGTATTCTTTGGTTTGTGGTCCAGTCTCCAGGTGCACGGGGGGGGGGGGGGGGGGGGTCTGGCCAGTTGACACTGTTGCTCCCTCCATGGGGCTGCAAACTCCCTCAGTTCATTCAGTCCCTTCTCCAACTCCTCCACCTGGGACCACACACTCAGTCCAACGGTTGCTATGAATTGAATCTTAGGTATTCCAAACTTTTGGGCTAATATCCACTTATCAGTGAGTACATACCATATTTGTTCTTTTGTGACTGAGTTACCATAGTCAGGGTGATATTTTCAAGTTCCATCCCTTTGCCTGTGAATTTCATGAAGTCATTGTTTTTAATAGCTGAGTAGTATTCCATTATGTAAATGTACCACATTTTCTGTATCCATTCCTCTTTTGAGGGACATCTGGGTTGTTTCCAGCTTCTGGCTATTATAAATATGGCTGCTCTGTATTTTGCATCCAGCATGGCTTAGGTACCAGTTCAGTTGTTGTTATATTCATGGGAACAAATTAACTTTAAGTTTTCCAAAAAGGCCACTTTACTGGATTTTCTGAATTCATCAAGAATGGACAGAGCTGACCTCCAGTGACACTGAAAGCTCAGGGCCTGCCTTTGCTCTATTTGTGTGTTTGAGTTTTAGTTCTTGGGTGACTTTTTGTTTGTTTTGGTTTTGGTTTTAGATGCATCTATTTTTATGTGCATGGGCGGTTTTGCCTGCATGTATGGCTGTTGCCATGCATATGCCTGCTATCGGCAGAAACCAGACAAGAGAATCTGATTACTAGGAACTGTGGTTACAGATGGTTGTGAGCCAACATGTAGTTTCTGAGAATCAAACCCAGGTCCTCTGGAAGAGCAGCCAGGGCCCTTTTCCTCCTCCTGAGTATTGACTTCTGAGTATTTGCAGAATGGAGTTATCAACAACTTAGACACAGCAGTGCAGATGTATGCTGTAGTACAGTATCCGTGTGGAGGATCAAAGGGCAGTCTGCAGAAGTCAGCGCCCACCTTGCTGAGGCAGGATCTTCCTTGTTTCTGTCACTGTACTATATACTCCAGGCTAGCTGGTCTGCAAGCTTCCTGCAGTTCTTTCCTCCTCCTCCTCCCATCTCACCACGGGAGTGCTGGGATTCCAGATGTGCACATCTCACCACAGGAGTGCTGGGATTCCAGATGTGCACTACTGCATCCAGTTTTCAATGGGTTCCAGGAATTGAACTCATGACATAAGGTTCGTGTGACAAGCCCTTTACCAACTGAGCCATCTCCTCAGCTTCATTGGGACTATTTTTAACACATGACTTGCCACAGGAATCCAAAATAATCATAACATTACTAGAACATTAAAACACTAATATATACGACCTCCATGCATCCAGCTCCTGCCCTAGGCCCGCCACTGTGCCAAGTGGTGACACCTTGAAGGTGCCTTCCAGGGGAGCATCATCCTCCCAATGAGAACTGGAGGCTGGGGGATGAGGGGAGGATGCCACCTACCTTCCACCAAATTCTGGTAAATGGCAGAGCAGGAGCTGAATCCATGTAGTATGATCTCTGCCCCTCATCCAGTGCCCTCCGGAATATATAACAGCTGGTGTGACATTAGCAAGGATAATGGGTAGGCAAGTGCTTGGAAAACTCCACAGAGAACGAGGCATGTTGGAGATTATGAAGACTTGCTGAGAGCTTTGGCAAAGGCACTGGGATAATAGCCCAGGGAGGGGGCACAAATTGATCTGGCTAGAGTTTAGGGAAATTGCTCTTAGGTAAAAAGTCTAACTTCAGCATCTCTGAAACAGGAGGCTTTCCTGGTAGGCAGTCCCCACCTCCAAGAATAAAACAGAGCTAGCAAGAACTGGACTTGGACTTGTTCTTTCCTCTGGTGACAAATGAGAGGATGAAGGATGAGGGACAGTCTTAGCCTCTTGCTATTGGGCCATAGATATTGATTGATTCCGGCCCCTACTGAGGAAAAGCAGTAACTTACAACACATGCTGAACATTGTCCATTTTGAATGCATTTAAAAAACAGAATTGGCCCGCACGCTAATTCTCTGGAGCCGAGCTCAGCAGAGCACACAGATTAGTACATATGTTCTGAATGTTTTGGAGCACTCCAGAGGCAAGAAGGGCCTTTGTTCCCTCATTTGCCCAACAAAAAACTTATTCAATGATTTCTATATGTCAGGCATTGTGCAAGATGCCAGAGAAGACAGGGGTCTATTGTCAAAAATGCAGACTACTGTAGGCAAGCAGAGCTCTAGGCAGCTTTTTAAATATTATGATACAATGTGGGTGTGCACGGTGATGGAGAAGCAGAGGAAAAGTGAAGAGGAGTGAGCTGGACCTTCAGGGACGCCTCCCAAGAAGAGGTGTTGGCTGAGCTGCCTGCTTATAATGATTAGGGACTGTAAACTCAACTCCCTTCATGTGTACTGTTCTCTCTCTCTCTCTCTCATGCACACAAACACACATACAAATAACACACAAATAAGCACAAACACAAAATATATCCACAAATACACACACATATGGTGTTTTAAGATCTCCAAAATAGTGTTGGTTATTTTAATAATTATTATGTTAATATTTAGTATTCCTTAGCACAAAGAAAATACAAAGAATAGTTCTGTTAAAGTTATCAACAGAGATTACACAGGGGCTAGAGAAACGGCTCAGTCCTTAAGAGCACTTACTGCTCTTGCAAAAGATCTGCTTTTGGATCCCAGTATTCAAATGACAGCTCACAACTGTCTGCAACACCAGTCCCAGGGGATCTGATACCTTTTTCTGACCTGCACAGGCTCCTTCAAGCATGTGGTGCACATACATACACTCAAGCATACCTACCTATGCATAAAATAGATACTTCAAAAACATAGATTAGTCAGAAAATACAAGACATGTTTAAAATAATTGTGATGGTTCATCTTTGTTGCAAATAGAGCTGGATTTAGAGTCACCTAGGGGATGTATCTCTTGGTGTGTCTGTGAGGGCGTTTCCAGAGACTTTTAAGGGAAGAGGGAAGACCTACTCTAACCATGGGGACATCATCTCATGAACTTGGAGCCCAGAATGAGTAAAGGGAGGGAAACCCAGATAAGCACCAGAAT
This sequence comes from Rhynchomys soricoides, assembly GCA_019843965.1. Classification (NCBI taxonomy): domain Eukaryota; kingdom Metazoa; phylum Chordata; class Mammalia; order Rodentia; family Muridae; genus Rhynchomys; species Rhynchomys soricoides. Next base: position 3,928,366 of record JADRCH010000134.1, read on the forward strand.
TTTCTCTCTGCTTTTCTGGTTCATTAATATGTGAGCAAGCATCCATGCCTTCTTGCTCAACAGCCAGGACAGGATGCTGCTGTAAGTCAAAGAACAAAACTGACAGCCCAGCAATAAGCCTAAGTGCATATGGTAAATTTGGTAGGTTGTTTGTTTGTTAAGACAGGGTACTGTTATGTACCCTTTGCTGGCCTAGTTTGAGGCCAGGCTGGCCTCAAAGTCAGAGATCTGCCTGCCTCTGCCTACCAAGAGCTGGGATTAAAGATGTGTGCTACTACACCCAGCCTGAAAAGACCATTTTAAACAGGAAAGAAATATAATATAGGAGCTAGATGGCTGACCAGTGATGAGACAAACTGGACTCCTGTCCTGTCTGGTATCTCAGAGATGTGACCTCAGCAGATCACAATCACTTGACCTCTCCATCCTAAGTTTTCCTGCAATATACTAAGGGTCTGCCTAGAGCAAAGTAAATTTACATAGTGGTATCCACACATAGGTTCAGTGTGTAGTACTTGACAGGGTTCCGATAATGTTATTTGTCTCTGTGTAGCTCCATCAAAGGAAAGAAAGAACGAGAGAGCTGTGGTATTTCTGAGAGATGTTCAGGCAGCCCTTGCATCCAAAGAGTCTAGAAGTAATTATGGCCCTGAGTGGCAGATATGGCCACAGACAGTATTTCTTGCCTGGATAATCAGACAAAACACAGGAAAGTGCGGCTTGGCAGTGGTTCCTAGATAAAGAAGACTTGTAGAGCAAACCACCAGGCAAGTGTCATGGCAAGGCGAGCTCAAAGGACATGTGCTGAGGCAGAAGAAGAAACAGCAAAGCTGCGGAGAAGTTCCCTGGTTGAGGAAGTCTGTAGGTGACAAATAATTGCTGTGATCAGAGCAAAGGAGGCTTTTAATTTCAGAGACATAGGGATTGCCCATGCCAGTGCTTCCATGTGCTTGCTCCATCCTTGGCAGGAGATGCTGGCTCAGTGTATGCCTGTCCCCCTTTTCTTAATCCCAGGATCAAGACAGCCCAGCTTTCAGGATGTACTCAGAACAGGCTTCCTCCCAAACCCGTGCAAACCTTAAAGAATGGGTTCTGAAACTCTAGAACTTGCGACCCAGATATAGGCACAGGCTTACTGAGCTCAAAGCCAGTCTTCTGGGGACAGGTCCAGATTGTTCCGGAATGTTCCTTCAGCAAGCTGTCTAGGATCACTGTGGCCCTATAACTGTTGCTCAGATGGATTATTACTTAAGATTGAGTAGGGTTGGAAAAGTCTTTGGCCCCCCCTCAGTCCCATTCATCAACCCTTTTCTCTGGAGGCTCTGGGTTCTGTTCCCTATCACCCACTGTTTATCCTCCAGGCCCTGGAATCACCTAAGCAGAGAGGAGTGTTCTCCCCCTGGGGAAGGATTGCATCACAGACTGGGAACGTTCTGTGAAGTGTTTGTTCTACTTGAGTTTAGGAAATATGGGTGGCTGCCATCTTGTGTTCTTGACCCCTCTCCTCCATCTGAGCCTAGGTTTCCTGACCCACTTGGCGCTGGATGTGTCTTCAAAGCAGCCACTAGGGGGAGCCGTCCCGGAAGCTGGTGGAAATGGAGTCTGGAGGCCTTAGTTGTGGTAGCGGCTTGACATGGTCTTAGGTTAGCGCCTAAAATGGTTGTGATTATGCTAAAGAGACCAGCGTTTGGAGAATGTTGTGGAGAGGGAAAAACAGCTGAAGCAAATGGGCAAAGGAACATCCTCATGTTTCCACATAACCTGCCTAGGTTTTTCCTGGTGGTCTTCTCATACAGACCTGTGTCCTACAGCCACAGAGTTAAAGTTAGTCCAGATTTTCCCAGCCATGAGAACCTAGATGTGCTCACCAAATGAAGGCTTAGGAAAGCATTTATCGGCTCTTTCCATTTCATTCAGCCAAATAGTACCACACTGAAATTAGAGCTGGAGAGATTACTAACTGGTTAAATGCTTGTAGCTTTCCTAGAAGACCTAAGTTTAGTCCCCAGCACTCATGTGGGACAGCATACAACTGCCTATAACCAGCCCTCTTCTGGCCTCTATGGGAATCTATACACATGTGCATGGTCAACTGACAGACAGACAGACAGACACACACACACACACACACACACACACAATCCCTCCAAAACATCTTAAAAATAATAAATCTCGCAGTTATATAAAGGGTTTGTTAATCCATTTTTTAGATTAAAAATAGAGGCCAGCAAGCTGACTCAGTGGGTAAAGCACTTGCCACCAAGCCTAACCACCTAGTCCCTCCATCATGTCCTTCTACAACTCGTAGAAGCTCTGAGCGAGGGGTCTCTGATCCTACAATAAAGAGACCTATGAAACAGTCCCCTCTCCCTGACTCAGTTCTGCAGCTCAGAGTTGCCCCTTGATGTTTTTATTCTTCTTTTGAAAGCCAGGATTTCTCTCAGAAAATCTGGGTCCTTCCATTTACCCAACATCTTCCTCCCTCCCCCCCCCCCCGACTAACCCCAGGAATTGCATGATTCATAATGACTAAAACTCAGACAACATAACTGTGGCCATAGAAGGTAGATTTAGTGAGTGCTGTTACGTTCGCACTATTGTTAATTATCCATGTAAGATTCAATTGCTGCTAAGTAAACAGATCTCAAAATACCTAAAGCCAACAGAAGTGTTTGTTGAGTCATGTAACTGAAAACTTCAATAATCTATCTACAGGTGCAGAGAGATCCAGGTATTAAGTGATGCCTGGAGCCTGCCTCTGCCTCCTAAGTGCTAGTATTAAAGGCATGAGCTACCACACCCAGCTCTTAGAAGCCATTTTTTACCATACCAAAAGTAATATAAAAAAATGCCAAACAGCAAGATATGACATCAGTCTCAGCACTCAGAAGACAAGGGCTGGAGGATACCCGAGTTCAAAGCCAACCTGGTCTATGTAGTGAGCTCCAAGATAGCCAGAGCTACACAGAAAAACCCTGTCTCAAAAAAAAAAAAAAAAAAAAAAGTATATCAAATATATAGTGATGAGACATGTAAGATTTTTATACTGAAAAAAAAATGCTACTAAGATAAATAAGAATCTAAGTAAATGGGAGGGACATACCATGTTTATGAATAAAAAAAGAATAGTAATTTTCTCCAAATCTATCCATAAGCTATGTATAATCCTGATAAATTTTGTGTCAGCAATGTTTTATGAATAGAAATTGACAAGTTGATCTAAAATGCATATAAAATGTAAAAATGGAAAAGCCAAGAAGAGCCAAATTCAGCTTGGGAAAAGAAAGGAAGAACAAAGTTAGAAGACTTGGGGCTGGGGTTGTAGCTCAGTTGGCAGAGTACTTGGTAGCATACATAAAGTTCTGGGTTCTGTACCCCCAGAACTCAGGAGGTGGAGGCAAAAGGATCAGGCAAAAGTTTAAGATCATCTTCAGCTACATAGTGAGTTCAAGGCCAGTCTGGGTGGGATACAAGATATCATGGTATTCTGCTTCAAAAAATGGGGGTGGGAGTGGAGGTGGGTTGGATGAATTAACCAGGCACCAACAAAATGTTTAAAATAAAGTAAAGCCATAAAGCAAATACATTCCCAAACTGGAGCTGGAAAATGTCAGTGCAGAGAGAGATCCAGGTAGGATTGTCCCTTCCTGCTCTTGTTCCTCTCCATCCAGAGAACCTCAGCATTGCAATGAGGAGTCTTGTTGATCATAAATGGAAACATTGGGTGCTCGGAAAATATTTGCTGACTTGACTTTAATCGCCCAGTTCTTTTTGTAATTTAAAAAAAAAAAAAAAAAACAAATATTACCTCATCAAATGACTAAGACTTTCCCATATGCATCTATTAGTGGCTTGGGGAAATGACTTGGGAAGTGCCTTGGGGAAGTGGGCAGATACTAACAATTGGATTCTGGAAGAGTGAAGTTTTTTCATTTCTCTCTTTCTTTCCATTTTCTTCCTTCTTTCCTTCCTTCTTTCTTTTTCTATCTCACATATAAATACACACACATACATACATATATTTTTCTAATCATATGCCCATCTCCCCTATCTTAGGGTTTTTATTGCTGTGAAGAGATACCATGCAACTCTTTTTTTTTTGGTTTTTTTTTGGTTTTTTTGAGACAGTTTCTCCGTGTAGCCCTGGTTGTCCTGGAACTAACTCTGTAGACCAGGCTGGCCTCGAACTTAGAAATCTGCCTGCCTCTGCCTCCCCAGTGCTGGGATTAAAGGCTTGCGCCACCACTGCCCGGCTCACTGCAATTCTTATATAGGAAAACATTTCATTGGGGCTGGCTTACAGTTTCAGAGGTTTAGTTCATTATCATGATGGCGAGATATGGCGGCATACAAGCAGAAATGGTGCTGGAGAAAGAGCTGAGAGTTCCACATCTTGATCCACAGGCAGCAAGAGACTATATCATATTGGCCAGACTTGAGTTTATAAGACGTCAAAGCCTGCCCCCAGTGACATGCTTCCTCCAACAAGGTCACACCCACTCCAACAAGGCCACACCTCCTAATAGTGCCACTCCTTATGGTTCAAGCATTCAACCACAAGAGTCTATGGGGTCCATACATATTCAAACCACCACATCTGCCATTGTTATCTTTTATCTCCTTCTCCCTCCCTCCCACTTCACCCCCCTCCCTCCCAACAAGCTACTCTTGTACGACTACATTCTTCTGTGTATGTGTGTGTGACCTACTGCATTTATTGGAGTTGCGTGTATGAACATGAGTTGGGCCTACTTAGTTGTGCAGGGGCAGCTACCCCACTGAGAAATGCACCTCCCCCCTCCCTCCCAAGCTAGTTTTCTATAAAGGTTTCTGTCTCCTGTGTGATCCACAGGATAAGCCAGTGGTACTGATTCTGCTGAAACCTAGGAAGCACCTGGCTGGCTCTGTAATTCTCACAGGTGCATGTGTATTTAACAGCAGAATCTTTATCTCTGAACCCAGCCTTGGCACCCTGCTCTGTGGTAACTGAACCACTGAACAAAGAGCACAGCTTGTGGGCTCCAATCAGCTTCCTCGGCAAACAGTGGCTCTGTGGGGGCCTTATCTTTCCATTCGCACTCCTAAAATGAATATTTCTGCTATAATGAAAATGGAACAACCTTTACTGACTACAAAAAGAAATGTCTGATGTCAGAGAATAATTGTTTTCAAAATAAATTGAACACGGTATTGTCCAGTAAGAATTACCATGTTAGAGACTTTAGTTTGCAAGATAGGAAGACACTGTGTCAATAGAGGCACTGTCCAGTCAACAAGTAGTCCACGGTACTAACTGAGTAAACATAATTAGCCTTAGTTTTGTCTTGTTTTTGTTTGATTTCAGTTTTTGCTTTTAAATCTATTTATGGTAGCACACACCTATAATCCCAACTCTCTGGAGGCAGAAAAAAGAGAACCAGGACTTCAAGCCAACCTGGGCTATCAACCAATTTGGCAATCCAGCCTAAACTCTAAGCAAAGTCTTATCTAAAACAATAGATTTTTAAAACATACTTGATGGCAAGGCCAAGTCATTGCCTGGGAAGTTGCAGTGAGGGCAAGAACAGCTTCAAGTTGCCCTGTGTCTGCAGTAGGCAAAAGCCCAGAGAAGGACATGGTATTTTTGGCTTATGGGTTTTTTGTTTGTTTGTTTTTTGAAACAAGGGTTCTCTATGTAGCCCTCCCTGGCTGTCCTGGAACTCACTCTGTAGTCCAGCCTGGCCTGAGACTCTGGCCAGACTGGTCAGAGACTGACATGCCTCTGCCTCCCCAGTGCTGGGATTAAAGGCTTTCTCAGCATATGTTTCCATGTTTTACATCTAACCAAACCCATGATCAAATTGCCTTTTTATAAAATGCCATCCTTTGCCATTGCTTATAATGGCTCAAATTGGTTAGATTATGGCTTTACATAGCAACTTATTTCTTATATACGGAACAGTTCTGTTTGACTGGTGTTGAGGCTAAATTCTTTGGAGACACTCAGACCTGGGTAGAAGAGGCTTTTCATGGCTCCCCACAAATGAAGGAAGGGGAACCAAGGCAAAACACATGTTGAAGTATACATCTTCAGCATTAGAGGGTAGCATCAGAGGACATTAGCAAGAAAGTGAAGGAATGACCCAGAGATGAACACAGGAAGCCACATATTTGGTAAATATCTCCTGTACAGAATAAATGCATATCTCAGCAGGAAGATAAATACATCAATCTAGAAGTGGGCAGTGCAGGCATGGTGACATACTCCTGCAATCCCAACACTTAAGAGGATGAGGCAGGAGGATCATAAGTTCAAGGCTAACCTGGCTACACGGTGAGCACCTGTCTTAAAAAATGGGCAAAATATATTAAAAAACAAAACAACAACAAAAAAACACATGTACTGGGTGGGGGTGCTGAAGAAATGGTTTAGTGACTAAAAGCATACACTCTACATGCAGAGAAAATGATTTCCCAGCACCCAAGTCAATGGTTCATGACTGCTGTAACTCCAACTCCAGGGAATCCAACACTTCTGACCTCGAAAGCACTGACACTCATTTGTACATACACATAGATAATTTTAAAGTCAAATAAATATGATTCCCACATACACACATATAGACACAAACACAGTCAACAGTAGCCAAAAGATATTCATTGTCCTTTGTTTTCAGGGAAATTCAAGCCAAAATTACCATGAGATATCAATTCACATGTCTACCATGAAAAAGACAAATAATAATACATTGATAAAGCTGTGAGGAAATTGCAGTCCCTGTATGCTGTGTGGGGGAATATAAATATGGGGGGGGGTCACTTTGCAAAACCATTTGGTAATTCCTCAAAAAGTTCACCACAAAATTATCACTTGAACTGGCAATTGTATTCCTAGGTAGATTCCAAGAGAACTGGACAGACATGTCTACACGAAGGCATGCATACCATGTTGACAGTGTTGTTATAACAGCCCTGAAGCAGAAACACCCAAAACTTTCATCAGGTTATGAATGGATGAAGAAAGATGCACCCCATCTGTACCAGGGTGCATCATAAATCCACTGACTGATGTTACACATGGATCACTCTTGAAGCAGCACACTACATGAAAGAATCCAGACACAAAAGGCTACGTATCACATGGTCTTATTTTATATGAAATAGGCAGAGAAGGCAAACCCATAGAGACCAACAGGAGAATACCAGTCATCAGGTACAGAGAGAAGAGATAGGGTAGTGAATATCTACTAATGGGTACAGCATTCTCCTTGGGGCAAGGAGAATATTCTGGAATTAGGTAGTTGCACAGCAGTGGCCAATATGTTTCTCTGTAGGCATGCTAAAAACCACTGAATGTTAATTTCAGTAATTTCTTGTGACTAGAATAAAAAATGAGGAACTAAAGAAATGGCTCTGTAACTAAGAGCACTTGCTGTTCTTCCAGAGAACCTGGGTTCAATTTCCAGCACCCACATGGAGGCTCACAGCCATCTATAGCTCCAGGTATAGGATGTCCAATGTCCTCACTGGACTTCAAGAGCACTGCACATTCACACATACGGTGCCCAGCCATACATGTGAGTAAAACACCTATACACGTTAAAAATGAAATCATTTAGAACCTGGAGACCCTCCCACCCTGTGGAGGTGATTCCAGCAATGTGATGTGGTGCAGGTGAGTCTGGGAGAGTATTTTTCTTAGGATTTTCACTGCTGTGATGAATACCATGATCAAAGCAACTTGGGAAAGAAAGAGTTTATTTGGCTTACACTTCCTTTGAACTGTTCATCATCGATGGAAGTCAGGACAGGAACTCACACAGGGCAGGAACCTGGAGGCAGGAGCTGATACAGAGGCCATGGAGGAGTGCTGCTTACTGACTTACTCCACATGGCTTGCTAAGCCTGCTTTCTTATAGAACCTGAGACCACCAGCTGAAGGGTTCCCCCCCTCTCAACGGGCTGGGGGATGTCACCAATCACTAATTAAGAAAATGCTTACAGCCAGATCGTTTGGAGGCATTTTCTTAATTGCTTCCCTCTTTTCAGATAACTCCAGCTTGTGTCAAGTTGACATAATACCAGCCAGAGCCAAGTACCCTCTTTACAAAGTTCTGTTGCTGTCTAGTAAAGCTGAGGTTCCTCTGCCTCACAGAATGCTCACACTGTATGTATTTGGTTCTGTGGACTTGTATTCATTACTTTTCTATTGCTGTGATAAAATACTGTAACCAAAAGCTACTTAAGGAAGAAACGGCCTACTTCAACTAATGATTCCAGAGGGATAGAGTCCATCATGGAGGGAGAGGCATGATAATAGGTAGGGAAAGCATGGTGGCGGAGCAGGAAGCTCAGGGCTGGAGAGATGCCTCAGTGGTTAAGGGCACTGGCTGCTCTTCCAGAGGTCCTGAGTTCAATTTCCGGCAACCATACAGTAGCTCATAACCATCTGTAGTGGAATCTGATTTCCTCTTCTGGCAAGTCTGAAGACAGAGGACTTATATACATAAAATAAATAAATCGAAAAAAAAAAATCTGGCTGATCACATTTTCATCCACACCAGAGAGGGGTGGGGAGAGAGAAAACAGAAAGTGGGGTGAAGCTATAAAACCTCAAAGCCCACCTGCAGAATTCTAAGTTCATCAAGAAAACTCTACCTCCTAAATTTCCATAATCTACCTAAACAACAACACCAACCTGGGACCAGGTATTCAAATATGTGAACTTCTGGGGAAATCCCTTGTTCAAATCACCACAAGGCTTTGGACTATTTGTTGGCTTGGTTCCCCCACCCTCAAATCCTTGGTACACTGAAAAGTCCTGGGAAGAGAGAATAAAGCAGAACCCATTATTTGGCCTACAATACCATATTTAATGTAGACCTTGAGGTAATGCCATACCCTATGTGAATTTATTTCTACTTTAATGGAAAGTAGACTAACGCGTGTTTTTTAAAAGTCCTTCCATGTCCTGTTAAGAGTATAAGGCTGGGCAGTGGTGGCACCTGCCTTTAATGCCCGTATCTGGGAGTCAGAAGCAGACAGATCTGTGAGTTTGAGGCCAGCCTAATCTGTAGACTGAGTTCCAGGACAGCCAGAGCTACAAACAGAGAAACTCTGTCCCAAAACCAAAAACAAACACACTGAGAAAGCTAGGCTGATTCCATGACAGACTTCAAATTGGCAGTTAAGGAGACTAGGCCTAAGAACTAGGCAAGTCCAGGCAAGCCCAGGCAAGTCAATTACTACTACAACTAATAAAACAAACAAACAAACAAAAATAAACAAACAAAAAAACCCAGGCTCCAGCCTTCAAGCCTAGAGATAGAGTAAGATAAAGCTCATCTACCCTGGAATTCCAATGTGCTTTACATTGAGACTGTGAGCTCACTTGGTTGTCTCTCTATCTTGGCAATAGGAGACCCCAGCATGGTGGACTTCTGATGAATAAAACACTCTGCATTTACATATTATTTGAGTCCAGGGTATCATTCTTTGGTGAATTATAGACCCTTACAAAACAAACAAACAAACAAACAGACTATAACTATAAAATTATGATGGGCTTGGGTCAAATCTGCCCCTCAGTTTTTGGGAGATCATCAGAAAGTTCCTCCAGCACCTAAATTTTCAGTTCCTTGTGCCGGTTAAAAGACAAAATGGAATTGTGGAGCAACTCTGAAAAATAAATGGACCTGGGCTTGGTAGTAAAGGTCTGTAATCCCAGCTATTTACTTGGGAGGCTGAGGCAAGATGTCTTAGTTAGGGTTTTACTGCTGTGAAGAGACACCATGACCATAGCAACTTTTAAAAAGAACATTTGGGGCTGGAGAGATGGCTCAGTGGTTAAGAGCACTGACTGCTCTTCTGAAGATCATGAGTTCAAATTCCAGCAACCACATGGTGGCTCACAACCGTCCGTAATGAAATCTGATGCCCTCTTCTGGTGTGTCTGAAGACAGCTACATTGTAAAAAATAAATAAATAAATAAAAAATTAAAAAAAAGAACATTAACTGGGCTGGCTTACAGGTTCGGAGGTTCAGTCCAGTATCATCAAGATGGGAGCATGGCAGCATCCAGGCAGACATGGTGCAGGAGGAGCTGAGAGGTCTACATCTCCATCTGGAAGCTGCTTACTGGCTTCGAGGCGGCTAGGATGAGGGTCTTAAAGCCCACACCCACAGTGACACACCTACTCAACAGAGCCACACCTTCTAATCCTGCCACTCCCTGGGCCAAGCCTATACAAACCATCACACAGGAGGACTTGCAAGTTTGAGGCCAGGCTGGGCTACAGGGTGAGTTCAGGACTGCCTGGGGATTGTAGCTCAGTAGAAGCTTGTTTGCCTGGTATGAGTGAGGCCTTAGGTTCAATCTCCAGTACTACAAAAAACTAAAACAAAAGAGCAACAATAACAATTAAAACCAAGTAACACACTAAATGATATATGTACACAGCACAGATTGCACATGCACAAAATGTTCCATGATTGCTAGCCATTGTTCTTATATGGAACTAAGGGGGGGCTAAATATGGATTCAAAATGAGATTTGTGGCATCCCGAGGCCTCTCCCACCTTCCTATGTGGTCTCTTTTCCTTCTTCCCTGGACCTAGCCAAACTACTCATGTTATCATCTTATAAACAAATTATGTGCTAAAAATACGAGTCAGGGGCTAGAGCAATGGCTCAGTGGTTAAGAACTTGCTGCAAGATCTTGCAGTTGATCAGAATTTGAATCCCATACAACAGCTTACAGCAGTCTCTAACTACAGTTCCTGGGGGGTCTGATGTCCTATTCTGGCCTCCACAGGCACTGCACACACATGGTGCACACACACACATATCACACATGTAAAATTAAAAAATATCTTCAGCCACATTTTTTAAAAAAAGAAGTCCTCAAGGATAGAGATTGAGAACAAATTGCAGATACTTGTCAACAACCACTTGTACCAAAGCTTGTCCATCATTTTCTTTGTGGCACAAACACACGCAGGAGCTCATGCAAGAACACACACTTCATACACATGCACACATTCAGGCTGTCTCCTTCTCAATAGGCAGGACTTGCAACTTCGTAGGAACATGGATTCAGCTTGAGCCCAATTTTCACGGACCATTCCATTCATTTCTCCCTTCCCTGACCTTTCACAGAAACCCCAAGCAGTATTGGAAAGCTGCAGACTTCATGTCACTCTCCCCACATGGTCTGTACGATGTTTGGCTTCTGGCCTCTCCTGGCTGAGTCTGGTCTCAATGGAATGTGCTTATCAATCTCACTCTGGGAAGACGAAGCCAAACAGCCCAGTGCCCTGGTAACTGAGAGGCTTGTACAAGCATGTGACATGTCATCAACAAGTGAGCTGACACAGGTTCTTCAAGTTCCTTATCTGCTGATAACTTCTATCAGACTGTCATACCTCCTCACGTGTGCCCACTCCTCCAGACTCTGTGCCTTCCACCTCCACCCGACTCTTCCTCTGCTCAGCCTGTTAGCATCCATTGGTTGACCTTATGGCTGACAGTGATGACTGGACCAGTGGGGCTCCCTGGCACAGCTTTGTCATCCCCCGAGGCAACAGCATGAGGTAATGGGAGGACCTCAGCGTTGGCTCCCAATCCAACTTCCCTTGAAGACTATTTTTAACATGTCTTCTTACCTCTGAACCTGTCTCCTCGTCTGTGGAATGCAGAGTTTTTCTCTGCCTTGTCAGGTGTTGGTGGAAAATACGAAGATGCACACAACAGATCATACTTTATATTGTCAGCATCATAGTTTTGCCCTAAGTATAGCAAGGTCACCTAGCAGAAACCCAGGTCAAGTCATGCTCTTTTTGCATCTTCTATTAATTAATTAATTAATTAATTTTTTTCTTTAACGTGTGGCACTAGAGAGATGGCTCAGCTGTTAAGAGTAGTGACTAATATTTTAGAAGACCCAGGTTTGATTCCCAGCATTTATTTTTTGGCCCACAACCACCTGTAACTCCAGTTCCATGGGATTCAATGTTCTTTTTTGGCCTCTGTGGACACCAGGCTTCTACATAATGCACAGACATACTGGCAGGCAAAACACCCAAACATAAAAAATAAAATAACGTAAAAATTAACTACGAACTGTAGAAACATCAATCCATATTTTTTAAAAGACTGTAGCACAAGGCTGTTGACTCATTTTAACTATATTTTTCTCATTGAACAGATTGACTTTTCCCCCCTTGAAGGTGAATGTAGCTAATAGTACTTTGTGCCTCTCTCTCTCTCTCTCTCTCTCTCTCTCTCTCTCTCTCTCTCTCACACACACACACACACACACACACAGTGCCAAGTATAGGAACAGTCAAATATGGCCCATCACACAATCTTGCCTCCCAAGCTGGGAGAGAACACATGGGAGCATTAGTCAGGACTAAACACCATCATTACTGGGACAGGGAGGCTCACAGATTCAGGCTGCAATTTTTGCTTAGTGAAGCCTCTAGGTCTTAATAATTGCTTTGAAATCCACACATGTTACCAGGTAGTTCTCAGAATTGGGCAAGCCAGAAACCTAAATGAGGCCCACATAGGAAGCATCTTCTCTATACATCCAAGGTACAGCATTTGTGAAGCTCCAATGGAGATACATGTTTCCAGTATAATCCTCTGGCCACCTGGGAGAGTCTAATTTGAGGTCTGAGGTAGGATGTGTTCCAAGCAATCCCAGAGACTGAGAGCTTCACACACACACTGTGCTGGCCATCTCCGCTTAGCTCGGTTTTGGGGCAGTTTCCAGCTCTCCAATTGATAGTGTGGATTGTTTGTTTGCCTGCTTGTTTTTTAAAAATGTATGTATGTATGTTTGTATGTATGTAAGTATGTATGTATGTATGTATGTATGTATGTATGTATGTATGGTATACATATCTATGTATGTACATGGTAAGGCAATATAAGCATCCATAGAGGCCAAAGGAGTATATTGGTATCTTTTCTATCCTGCTCTGCCTTGGTTCCATGGGCAGGGTCTCTAACTGAACTTGAAGATCCCCATTTCAGCTAGAGTGGCTGACTAGTGAGCGCCCCAAGATCCACCTGTCTTCATTGCCCAGTTCTGGGGTTACAGGCACATACAGTGATGCTCAGCTTTTCCTTCTGAAGCTTCTGGGGATTTGAACCTGGGTCCTCACACTTGGGGTACAAGAACTCTTACAAGCTGGGCTACAGTCTCAGCTTCTTTTTTATTTTTTGAGGCAGGGTCTCACATAGAATGTGATCCTTCTGCCTCCACCTCCTGATTGTAGGGGTGCATGCCACCATGTTCTGTTTCGGCAGTGCTGGGTATGGAAGCCAGAGCTTCATGCACAGTGGTTTCTACTGTGTCTTTAGTCCATGATTTTAAGCTACTAAATTGAAGGGTCAGTTGTTAATCAAACAATGCAGTGTTCTGGAGTTCTAAGCTGTAGTTCATCACTGTTCTCACTTCTATTTCTCTTCTTTTCTGTGAGGTTAGTTCTTCCTCATGTATTTAGGAAGATTTGGAGGCTCCATGCAAAAAGTTCTGGGTTCCAGTTGGGGAAATGGCTCAGCAGTTAAGAATACTTGTTGCTCTTGAAGAGGAGGACCCAGGTTCAGTTCCCAGCACTCACTTGGCTGCTAACAACTATCTACAACTCTAATTTCAAGGGATCCAATGACCTCTTCTGAACTCTAAGGACATGGGGCATGCACCATACATACAAGCAAGTAAAAGATTTACATACATAAAATAAATTAAATCTTAAAGTTTTTAAAAGGAGTCCTGGGTTCCATCCTCAGCACCACATTAACTAGGCAAACTGGTATATGCCAATTACTCAAATAAGCCTGGGCTACATGAGTCCCAGCACCAAAAAAGAAAAAAAAAAAGCCAAGCATGGTGGCACACAAACATAAAACAAAAACAACCATAACAAACAAACAAAAAAGAAAGGAAGGAAGGAAGGAAGGAAAAGGAAAAAGATTCATAAATAAATGCATGTTTGTGCCTGTGGCCATCACCTCTCTCTCATTCCACCAAAGTGATAGCTATCATTTTTAAATAGTCATTTCCAATCTAAACAACTACCAAAGCTGCCTACAGGGAGCATCTTTAATGAGTCCTGACTGAACTTGGGGTCACACCGAGGTGCCATTATCGTCAAGGCCTTCAGCATTAATAGACTCCTGCAGTCCCCTGCCTCTCCCCTGAAATGGTCTTAGCTTGCACAGTAATGAAGAGCAAGCAGCTGCCTGGCTTGAGAGGTCTGTGGAAGTTAGGTCCTACTGCCCAGAGCTCCTGTCCCCAGACGGGGTGTGGAAATTGTGGGTGCAAACCTTTTTATATGTGTATTTCCTTGGTTTGCATGGACCAAGCCATGGCTTGCAGGGCCTTGAAAAGAAGCAGGCTCCAACCCAGAGCTTTATCTTCCAGAGGGGGCTCCTGGAGAGAGACCCCAGGACAACAAAACTGAATTTCCTTTTCCTGTTTTTTTTTGTTTTTGTTTTTGTTTTTGAGTTTTCCAGGGTTCAAAATTCTCTGTGCTAAAATCCCAGCCAACTAGCATTGCTGGGACTCAAGACAGCCCCCACCTCCCTCCGGAACCTTCTCTCCAGGCTGACTGGGCATCTGGTCTCTTGCCTTCTTATCTAGCATTCCTTCCCAGCCCTGGATACTGTCTGTCACAGACTCCTAGCAGTCCTTCGCTTGCTGGTCCTGCTTGCAGCATGTGACAGATAGCCTGCTTGCCTTTCTCACTTGGAACTGTGGAGCAGAGACCTCCCCTGGAGTCTGTGCTATTTTTAGGAGGACCAATACCTCTGCCACTTGGTTCCTGCACTCTCTAAGACAGTGGCTACGAGGCAGTGTCTTCACACCCTCACACAAGGGACATGATGGCAGAGACAACCCCAACTGTGACATCTAACGACATGTGGGCATCTCTGGGAGTTTTGTATGTTTGGTTTGGTTTTGGTTTTGGTTTTCTGTTTGTTCATTTGTTTTTGAAATCGAGTCTTATACAGCTCAATCTGGCCTTGAACTACTGATCCTCTGATATATAGACCACCATACCTAGCTTTTTCTCTTCTTCCTCTTTTTCGTTTTCTTCTTTCATTCCAGCTTTTCTACAAACAGTCCCATTAAGTAGCCCAGGCAGATCTAGAACTTGTTATGTTGCCCAGGCTGGCCTTGAACCCCTGATCTTAATGCCTAGCCTTCAGATTGCTAGGGTGCCTAACAACAACAACAACAAATGTAAATCTTTCACAGCTTGCACTCTCTTATAGCCACTCCTACCTCTCTGGGACTCTACTAAAGGAGGAAATAGCTGTTAATCAGGTAGACAGGGTATGCTGATGGACACCTAAACTCCTAGCAGTTGGGCAGCAGAGGAGGAGTGGACGATTTGAGGCCCTCCTGATCTTCTTAGGGAGTTCCAAGCCAGTTAGGGCTCCTTCAAGATCCCAGGGTCATCCTCATCGTTAACGAGGGTTATGTAGAGTCATCTTGATGAGTTGTAGTCATCTAGGAGACACACTTCTGGGTGTTTCTGGGAGGATGTTTCCTGAGAGGTTTAACAGAAGAAGGCAGAAGACTCTTCTGAATATGGGGCGTACCACCCCATAGGCTGGGGTACTGGATGAAGAAAAAGGAGAAACGACAGAGAGCTAAGCATCACTTTCTGCTGGCTAACGGGGACACAATGTGACTGGCTGCATCACATTTCTGCAGCCACACCTTCCCGACTGTGCAGTACTGTGTCCCCTTAAACTGTGACCCAGAGCAATCCCTTCTTTTCTCCCTTAAGTTGCTTTGTCTCACAGATACCCCAAAGAAAGAACCCGGTAATGAGACTCACCTGCCACTTCCCGTCCGATGCCATCAACTTAGCACTAGAGGCTCTACTATACGACAAAACAGCCAAGAGGACCACGGTTTTCCTTTCATTCAGCATGTACTTCCATGTTCATCACTGTCCCATACTTGGTAAGCTGCGACCACCGCAAACCCACACCCCCCCACCTCGTGTGCTCGCAGGGTGAGTTTTCCAGGTGGAAAGCGGTACAACAGGAAAAGAGGACGACCACCCTCACGGTCCTTCTCCACTTACAGAATGGGTCTCCATCCCAGGTTTAGTGCAATAGAGCAGAGGCTATGTGTGGGTAGAAGAAAGCTCGGCTGTATGGGAGGAACTGTCTGGAACAGAGAGAGAGTGGAAACCTTTACACCTGTCTGTCTTGGTCACTGTTCTATTGCTGTGAAGAGACACCATGACCAAGGCAACTCTTATTTTAAAAAGCATTTAACTGGGAGCTTGCTTTTAGAGAGTTAGTCCATTAACATCATGCCAGGGAGCAGACAGGCATGGCGTTGCAGTAGTAGCTGAGAACTTTACATCTTCATCTATAAGCAGTGGGGGGGGGGGGGGGGGGGGGAGTGAGCTTTTTGGAAACCTCAAAGCCTAACCTCAGAGATACACCTCCTCCACCAAGGCCACACCTCCTAATTCTTCCCAACCGTCTACCAACTGGTAACTAAGCATGCAAATATATGAACCTAAAGGGGAATTCTCACTCAAACCATTAAACCTCCTGAGAACAGGAAAACCTTGAAGATGAGGGGAAGGATGATGAAGAGGAGGCTGTTTGCCCAGTAACATGAGCAAACTGACAGAACTGGGGCAAGAGGCCTGCTGTGATTGTGTCAACACTGAGAATCCAGAAGGCATTTCACATGCTCAAGGCTACCCCACATGTAGGGAGGGTGTGGGGCTGGACTTGAAGGATACCCCTGGGCTTCACAGGCCATCAATGCAGAGGTGAACTTTTGCTTGAATAAGCTGCTTAAAGCCAACCTGAGTAATAAATTCCTTTGCCCCAGAGGAGCAGCTACTAAGAGGCTGAGCTTAAAAATCAAAGTCACACTAAACCACTGGAAGTCTGGAAGACTGTGCATACATACACAGGACTTCAACCTCTATGGAGCCCTCAGAGAGGAAGCTTGCGAGTTCTGAGCCCCTAGTGGAATGTGGAGCAGTGTAAACTTCCTGAACTATGAGAGCAGACTGTAATCCACATGAGCATCCAACGCTAAAAGGTAAGTTTCCGATCTGGCATGTAAAAAGCCAGAAACCTCCCTCCTAACAATGACAAAAAGCTAAATAAACTGGAAATTCAACCCCTTCTTCCAAGGTCCATTAGAGAAGTGAGGTCATATAGCAAGCCTCTGATCCCAAGCTGGAGAGACTTATAAGCAAACACAAGAGAGTCACATCTTACCAGGTCTGTAATCCAAAAGCTGAAACTTCCCTAGTGGTTCTGCCAGGATTGAGCACATCTGCACTAGGTTGATAAAAATACTGCAGGCTCCGGGTGGGCAAGACTGAGAGACGAAAACTCCAGGGACAACCCGTTCTTGGGGCTCCCAGACTCCTGTGAAGTTTACATCCTGGAGCTCTGATAGGTTCTCATGGTGACTGTCCGAGAAATGCCACCCCCACCCCCCAGTGCTTCTGGTAGGGAGAGGAGAAGAGAAACCATGTTGAAATACCAAGCACATTCCAATCTTCTTAGCAACTTCTGCCCCCGGGAGAAATGATTTAACTAGAGCTGAACCAGCTGGAGGTTTAGCAGAGCAGAAATGACAGGAAAAAGGGAGACACTCAACTCCAGCTGGCTCTCGCCTTCCATGGGGAAGAAAAGAAATACTGAATTCCAGCTCCTTCTAATCCTGCACATGGGCAAGAACCATACCCAGCCCACTCCTGGCTCTTGCCCAAACCAGTGGGGGCTGCTGGGAAGTGTTTGTGATGTTCACAGCCTAAAGGCACAGGCTCACTGTGAGACTGATAGCTAACACAGGCCTAGAGAGTCCTGCTCATACCCAGCTCCTGCCACCACCTTCTGAGAGAACTAGGATGACAGTCCCTTCTACCCTAGACATCATGTGCAACTCCAACTATCAAGAAAATAATCACAGGTCCCGAAGGGACAGCTCAGTGGTTAAGAGCACTGGCTGTTCTTTTAGAGGACCTGGTTTAATTCCCAGCACCCACATGGCAGCTCACATCTGCCTGTAACTCCAGTTCCGGGGATCCAATGCCTTATTCTGACCTTAGGCACTAGGCATACACAAAATGCATATGTGTGTGTGGCAAATTACCCTTACACAAAAAATAAACAAATTGTGTGTGCGCGCGCACGTGTGTATTGTGTGAATTACTAACTGGGCATATCCTGTCAGCTCTCTGAAAGCTGAGGTGTTGTGAGTTCAAAGCCAGAGCCACAGAGCCACAGAGTGTCTCTCTCTCTCTCTCTCTCTCTCTCTCTCTCTCTCTCTCTCTCTCTCACACACACACACACACACCATACTAAAAGTAAAAAAGCAGATTCTGAAAGCACCACGAGTGTGCTGGGAACTGAATTCTGGTCTTCACTATCTTTAACTCTGGTTAACACTGGGAACACATGCAGGGATTTATTTATAGGTCAGCTTCTGCTCCAAGAATTCTCTGCCCTGTACACTTCTTTCCGGACTTTCTTTCTCCCCCACTTCCTTTGGAATGACTTTACTCCTCTCCTAATCCCCAGTCCTAGGCTCCTTTTGCATATGTCTGTTCAAGGCTTCTAGCTCCATTTGTAGAAAGCCCCTATTTTCTCCATTACAGTCTCAAAGCAGCCTTGGCATCTTTGTCACAGATCGATCACCTTTACCTGGGTCTGGTTTGGTACTTACTACCTTCCTTATTTTTCATTAACACCACACGGCCTTGATTACTGTAGCCTTATAGGGAACATTAGAGTTGTCATAAGTTGTGTTACTTTTTGATAGAGGTTGATAAAGTACCATGACTAAGGTAACTTATGAAAAGAAGAATTGGGCTTACAGTTTCAAAGCATTGTTGTCCATCATGGCAGAGCAAATGCATCATGGCAGAAACAGCTGAGAGCTCACACCTCCAACCTCAAGCATGAGATAGAGAACACTATCTCTAAATGATGTGCATATTTTAAAACCTCAAAGGCAGCCCAGTGAAGCACCTCCTCCAAGAATACCACACCCTCTAACCCTTCCCAAACAGTTCCACCAACTGGGGACCAAATATTCCAACATATAGGCCTATGGGGCCATTCTCATGCAGACCACTACACAGTGTGAAAGCTAACCCTCCTGAGTGCTAGGATTAAAGTCATAAGCCACCATACCTGCTCTAAGGAAATATTTTTTTTTGGTGGTGGTTTAAATGAAAATGACCCCTACAGGCTCATAGGGAGTGGCACTATTAGGAGGTATGGCTTTGTTGGAGGAAGTGTCACTGGGGGTGGGCTTTGAGGTTTCAGAAGCTCAAGCCAGGCCCAACTCTCAACAACATTTCTAGCACCATTTCTGCCTGTGTGCTGCCACTCTTCCCACCATGATGACAATGAAGCAAATCTCCGCACCATAAGCTAGCCCCAACTAAATGTTTTCCTTTATAAGAGTTGCTGTGGTCATGGTATCTCCTCATGGCAATAGAAAACGAACGAAGACATTTTTTAAAAGTATAGAATCAGTTTGTTAATATGTATAAAATAACTTGCAGAGATTTTATTTATTCATGCATCATTGTTTTATAGCAGATGATTTACATTTGCATAATAAGAACTAATAAAGATGAAAGGGGTCAAGATCAAAAGCCAACTGAAACTCAAGGGAAACAACTAAATGTGGAGGAGTATGCAAAACCCGAACAGAGACACTTCCACTTCTGTTGTACTAATTAGATGGGGAAATGTGTCAGGAAGTAAATTTGAGCAGCAACTCCTAACACAGCAAATTCAGGGATTTAAGTCCTAGAAGTGGTCATATGCTAATCTAATTGATGGTGGCTGTGTAGGTTTTAAACGTAGAATTGGTAACATGTGCAGGGGTTTAATTATAGGACAACTTTCTGCTCCAAGAATTTTCCTCTCTATAGACAGACTCCTTCCAGGCTTTCTTTTCTCCACTTCTTTTGGAATGACTTTACTTCTCTCTTTCCAGTCTCCTAAGCCTAAAAGGTTGGCTTTAGTTCCTGCCTCTAGTCTCATACAGGATGGCTTGTTTACACTTAACACAATGACATATGCCTGTAATTCCAGGAGTGAGGAGGCAGAAGCAGGAGAATTGCTGCAAGTTTGAGACTAGTTTCCTTGAAACTTGAAAAAGGGAGCATACAGTCTTGTTAGAAATGATACTGTTATACTGCCAGGAAGCATCACAGAGAGGGAGCAGCCAAGGAGTCTCTAAAGGTAGCAATAAAAGTTTAGAGACAATAGCTTATAATAGCAGTACCAGTATAATATTTCCCAGAGTTCTTAAACTGTACATGTAACACTTTATGGAGCCAGACATGATGGGTCATGTGTAATCCCAGTACTCAGGAGGTAGAGAGGAGGGAGGTGTGTCATGACTTCAAGATCAGCCTGGACCACATAGAGATCTTGTCTCAAAACAAAACACAAAACTGTCAATCAAGGCCAGCCTTAGCTATATGAGACCTTGTTCTAAATAAATAAGTAAATGAAATTAATCCAAATAAATTAGTTAACATAGCAGTCATGGGATGGAGAGATGCCCAGCAGTCAAGAGCACTTGCTGCTCTTGGAGAGGACCCTGGGTCCAGTTTCCAGCATCTACATAGCAGTCCACAACACATCTATAACTTCAGGGGATCTGACACCTTCTTCTGATCTCCATCGGCATCAGGCACACATGTGATGCACACACATACATGCAGGCAAAACACTCACACTGTCAAGTAAAATAAAATAAAATAAATCTGAAAGAAAAAATTCTAGCAGTCAATAAAAATCAACATATTAAGAAAAATTAGAATTGTTCAAGATCTGAATAGATAAAGAAAAGATATTTGAGAAAACTAAACTCTCTACAGACTAAGAATAGACAAGAACTTCCTGAAAATGCCAGGCAGTGGTATCTCATGCCTTTAATCCCAGCACTCAGGAGGCAGAGGCTGGTGGGTCTCAGAGGTTGAGGTCAGCCTTGTCTACAGAATGAGTTTCAGAACAGTTAGGGTTACACAGAGAAACTTTGTCTTGAAAAACAACAAAAAGAATTTCCTGAACATGAAGAAAAGATCATGACAACTCCCTCCCCTGAGGGGGAGGGACCCAAAACACCAACCTATAATATATAAAGACAACACTGTAGGCTGTGGAAGTATAGGGCCCTTGGTACTCATATGCTACTTGTGGTAATAGGAAACAGCACTTTTTCTGCATAAACTGTTTTAAAGGTTTTGTATAAAGTTAGACATAGACCTAGTCTATGAACTAAGAGTCTGTAGTCTGAGAAGTACCCCACAGAAATAAAACTTAGGAAGTATGGGCTTGCTCAGAATTCAGACAGCTTAAATGGTCATCAGATAGGAGAATAAAAATTTATATCATAATAAAAATATTTTCCTTGGCTAGAGTGTAAGCCTAACATTCATAAAGCCCTAGGATCAGTCCTCACCACCATCCCCAGTGCCACCAGCACAGTGGCAAGAATACCAGGAGCATATATTAGAGCCCAAATAGCTACTTGCTGGCAAAGAAGTAAAAGAAAGGAAAAAGAAGAGACATAGAACCCATTACCACCCCAAAGTCACACCACAGGGACCTATGGACCTCCTACTAGCCCTTCCTTCTTCAAGTTCCTCCATCCCTAAAGAGTGTCACCCTGGGGACTAGGACTTTACCATGTGCAACATTAAGCAATGCCGATAATTCAAAATAAAGAACTCATTCCAGGCAAAAGATAAGTTTTAACAATATTATTAGGCCAGGTATGGTGGCTCAAATTGTAACTCTAGTACTCAAGAAGCTGAGGCAGGAGGATTGCCATGAGTTCCAGTCCAGCTGAGACCACAGAATGACATTCTGCCTCAAACTCCAACAGCAATCACATTTCGACGTTACTAGCAATTTTAGTAAAATGAAGGTAAGGAAAATAAATGTTTGTGAAAAATATAGTTATTTATAAATTACATGTATGTTTGCATATCAATCATCGACCACAAAGTCATTAGTAAAATTCCCTACATCCATGATAGTCCAAATCCATTGTTGTTGCTATTTAGCAAATTTTGTCTTTTAAAAAAAATCATTCCTTTAGGGGTAAATTTAGTCTTAAAAAATCATTCCTTTAGGGGTTGTGGGATGACTCAGTGGGTAAAGGTACCTGCCACACATGTTTGATTACCCGGGACTCACATGGTGGGAAAAAAGGAACAACCCCAGAAAGTTGTCATCTGACCACCACGCACATGTGTCCTGTTCACAGTGCATCCTTACCCACAACAAATTAGTAAATATTTTAAAAAAACATTTTAAAACAATTTCCCTTAGGAGTTATGTCCTTTAGGAGCTTTGTTGGTGAAAACTTTGCTAGTCCCAAGGCCCTGAGATCAATCCCCAGTCCAGCCTAAATCAGAAATGCTGATACATGTCTGTCATCCTAGCACTTAGGAGGTACAGTCCAGAGGATAAGAAGTCCAAAGTCATCTTTGCCAACATGTGAGTTTGAGGCCAGCCTGAGTTGCATGAGACCTAAGCTCATAAAAATATTTATTTGAGCAAGGCAGCGGTGGCTCATGTCTTTAATCCCAGCACTAGGGAAGCAGAGGCAGGAGGATCTCTGTGAGTTTGAGACCAGCCTAGTCTACAGAACAAGTTCCAGGACAGCTAAAAGCCTACACAGAGAAACTCTGCCTCAAACAAACAAACAAACAAATAATTGATTTGAAATTTTCATCATGACCATGTATTTGTCAATATTGGAGACAGCACTGATCTTTATCTTATGAAGTTAGCCACATAATATGTGGTCTTTCCTTTGTGTTCTATAGTTGGCTCAGAAAATATAAGCACAAGGGGATGCAGAGATGACTCAGTAGTTAAGAGCACTGACTGTTCTTCCAGAGGTCCTGTGTTCAATTCCCAGCAACCACATGGTGGCTCACAACCATCTGTAATGGGATCCAATGCCCTCTTCTGGTGTGTCTGAAGATAGCTACAGTGTACTCACATACATGAAATAAATAAATCTTTAAAAAAAAAAAAAAAAAGAGCACATGTTGCTCTTGCAGAGGATGTGGATTCTATTCTCGTCACCCACATGATGGCTCCCTACCATCCTAACCCCAGTTCCAGGCATGCATGTGGTGCATGTAAAGCTTTTATACACAAAGTAAAATAAATATTTAAATGGATAAATCTATCTATCTATCTATCTATCTATCTATCTATCTATCTATTTATAAGAAAATATAAGCACTTGTCTAGAAGCAAATACGACAAGTTACTAGCAGTGTGCAATTCTGAGTGGTGAACCCAGGCTTGGTTATAGTAAGCTCTGTGTTGTATGGTAGGAACAGTCTAATTTTTTCCTAATTATTAAGTGGATAGTTTATGATGTGCAATGGATGGTATTTATTTTCCTATGTATACTTTTCTCAGTTATCTAAAAATTTAAAATATCTAACATTTCCTTTTCTCGAAATAAAGAGATAGAAGAAAGCCTTCACAAAAGAAAAAAGAGGAAAAAAAAAAGTATGTTGAAGCGAGGCTTTCTGAACAGCTGGTACTTGTGTGGACTTGTGTAAGCATTCAAATATTTAAAGAAAAACTGACCAAACAGGCCTTGTCAGTCATGCACAGGCCTCTGCAGGTGGGCCAGGGGGTGGATTGGGGATGAAGAAATTAAAATAGAAGGTGAGAAGGATCTCGTTTTAACTATACAACATGACACGAACTACAAGAGAACTTGCCTCAAGAATTAATGAATACGGTTTGAAAATCCGTAGCGCATACGTTAATACGTGTCTGTATTTGCAAGATCCCCTGTGTGGTTGCAGCTTGTGTATTCAGCATCCTGGTCAGCTCGGGGTGAGAATTTCCATCTCCTTACCATTTCTTGGCATCTGGAGCCTTCAGTTTGCCTGATCCAGGGTTTTATAAAATGCACGGTAGGCTATTATGAGTTACAACCAGCCCATCACTGTGACTTGCTTTGCCCAGTAAAATATAGTATTTGAGAACTGACTTTAGACCTTTTGGCACTGACTTTTTAGAAGACTAAATTACCTTTTATTTTTGCTTATGTGATGTGCTTGGGTACGTGCACGTAAGCACAGGTGCCCATAGAGGCCAGAAGAGAATGTTGGGTACCCCGGAACTGGTGTTTCAGGTGATTGTTAGCCACCCTACATGGATGCTGGGAACTGAACTGGAATCTTCTAGAAAAGCAGCAAGAGCTTTCAACCACCGAGTCTCCTCTCCAGCCCCTGACATGGCTTTCTTGTTACTCTGTATACTAATGGGGTTTGGTATGATATTTCAGCACGTGTATGAGTGTACACTAATCAGGCCATTCTTTTCTTGCTGTTGTTTGTTTTGTTTTGTTTGAGACAGAGTTTCTCTGTGTAGCCCTGGCTGTCCTGGATCTTGGTCTGTAGACTGGGCTGGCCTTGAACTCAGATATTCTCCAGCCTCTGCCTCTAGAGTGCAGGGATTAAAGGTGTGCGCCACCACTGCCCAGCTACCTTTCCCAGTCTACATTCTGATCCACTTTTGTTGTTCTTGGTTGCAGTTTTTGGAGGGGTTGCTTATTTGTTGTTGTTTAAAAATAGGTTCTCACTGTGTAGCCCAGGTTGGCCTGGAACTTGCTATGTAGATCAAGCTGGCCTCAAAGCTCACAGAGATCCACTTGCCTCCCTGAGTGCTAGGATTATCTAACTGCAAATGACAGGGTCTGTTTAATATTTCACTGTGTATACACACCACATTTCCTTTATCCACTCACCCATTGGTGAAGATGAGGTTGATTCTATTCTTAGGTACTTCGGTATGATAAATGTGGGCATACCGTTACCTCTGTGCAACCCTGGGCATTGACTTAGGATTGCTTGACACTGTATTCTTTGAGGCAGTGTCTCTTACTTTAAGCTAGAGCTCTGCAGCTAGTCTAGCCAGGCAGCCTGCTCAGGGGAGGCCGGTATCGCCTTCCCAGTTCTGGGTTTACAAACAAGGCACCTGCTCTTCCAGCATTTATGTGGGCTTTGGGAATCCGTACTCCACTCTTCATACTGCACAACCAGGAGTTTATTCACTAAACCATCTTCCCAGGCCTCGAACAAGTCTGGTTTTTTAGAAGGAAAATCAGGCATGTTGAGGCAATAATAATGGAGACTGGTCTAAGTGCAGAGATGGGCTACTCTAAGCCAGAGGGGAGGGTAAGAGACATGTTATCCTGGGCTAGTCCTATGTCCAGTGGGTTTGGGGCAGGTGATTGTTTGGTTTAGAGACTAAAGTGAGACCAATAGCCCAGAAGACTGATAGGAGGAGAAAACACAGTCCCTTAGTGGTCCATCTGTGGTTTTCACTTAGCCCAGGCTGGCTTTGAGCTCTAAGTGATCCTCATAGGTCAGTCTACATTGGCTGTTTCAGGTGTTGCATATAGCTATAACATATTTATTTATTACAGGAGTAGAAAAAGATCATGGTAGATAAAATCGATAGAAGATTTTGTAATAAATTCTTTGAAAAGAATTTTTTAAAAATGTATTTGTGTTTGTGTGTGTATATGTACACGCATGTACACTGGACATGGAACCAAGAGACTTATGCATGCCAGGAAAAAGTCTCCCATCTAAGCCTCACACTCTCCCTCTAAGAGGTGAATCTTGCTCCCTCTCACTGGACATGGCCAGTCTGAGTGACCCACTTCTTTCTAGTGGCCAGAACATTGCAGAAATGAAGCTCTGAGGCTTCTGGGGTTCGTGCGTCTGAAAGGATGCAGCCCTTTTCAGCTCCCTCCCTCCTTCCCTCCATTTACCCCTACCCTATCTGCCCATTTCTTGATTTTGAAGTCAGTTCAACATGCAAGGAAGCTCAGGACATGTGCAGAGGCCAATGCAGAGAGGAACTGGGGTCCTTCATAATGGCCACATAGGTGAACAATCTGGCTCTAGAAACTTCAGCACCAGGCTGGGAAGATGGCTCAGTCAATAAAATGTTGCCAGGAAAGCATGAGGACCTGAATTTGAATCCACAGACCTTCTGGAAAAGTCCAGGCACAGGAAACTGTGGCCGTGGCACCAGTCCTAGGTGGTTGGGGGTGGAATGGGTAGAGACAGGAAGGTCTCTGGCCAGTCAGCCTAGCTGAATTGATGTGTTTCAGTTCAGTGAGAGATTGTCAAAAAATAAAAGTAGGGAATAATCAGAGAAGAAATGTCCATTTTCCACTGGAATATACATGTGCATGAGAATGTCCACACATTTACACTAACAGCTCTCTCTCTCTCTCTTGCACACGTGCGCGCGCGCGCACACACACACACACACACACACACACACACACACACGTTTCCCAGCAGTTTCTCATGAGACCACCAACCAGAACCACCTAGCTGGGCCATTTCTAAACACCCATCTCACAAACAGGAATGGATAATGAGTGGTTATTATTATTGTTTGAAAATCGTAAGTTTTAGAAAGATTTTTGTCACACAACCTTAAGTAAGCAATACAATAGGTCATCAAAAAACAAAATAGGCTCAGAACGACTTGTTTTGATGAAGCAACATTTGGAGAGGATTCCTTCGGTCAAAGAGGAAAGCTATTTTAAGGAGCTAAACACCCTGTAGGCAATAAATCCGAGGAATGAAAAGCGACCCAGCACAGGGCAAACATATAGAAGGAATGTGCCTGAATATGCACATTGGGAGGTCAGGTCATTCAGGGCCTTAGAAGAACCTTTTATTCTAAAAGTGGCCAGGTACTCTTGAAGAATTTGAGTTAGAAGGGGCTGTATCAAACTGGCATCTAGTTTTCTGTGAATTTTCTAGAAGATGACAAATGCCTAGGGAAGGCAGAGTCTACAGTGGGAGGACGTGGTTCTGCACAGGTTGTTTGAGGTGTTTCTGAGATATTCAGATGGTGATGTCAAGCAAGAGATTTGGTAGACAACTTTGGCACTCCAGAGTAAGAGAGAGGGGGGAGGGGGAGAAACTACACCTGTACGGTGAAATGACAACAAACACATAGTAATTGAGACCATGGGAGTGAAATAAGAAATATATAGTAAAGCCAGTAAGAAGTCCACAATGTACAACTACAAACTGTGACATTAACTACAAGGGAATGAATCCTCAGAGGAAAGGGAGCAGAAAAATCCCTGGGAACAGGAAGAAAGAGAGGAAGTGGTTGCAGCGAGGTGACAATCACAACTGACTAGGTCCTGGATGAGACGTAGGACCATAAATGGATGGAGTAGATGAGCAGAGAGCCTAGCTGTCGAGGCTGAGGAATCAGTGGGAAGTGAGGATAAGGGACAGTGGCACTAGCAGCTCCATTCACAAGGCCAACAGAGAAAAGGAGGACAGGGATGCTGAAGGGAAAGAGCCCATCTGAAACTGGAGATCCAGCAGGGAGCAAGGGAATAGTAGATGCAGAAAGAACGTTTTGTAATCAGAAGCGGCGAGATTCAGAACCCAGTGAAGCTGCTGGTCCCTGGGAGGAAGTGGAATATAGGTATGTATTTTGAAGTTCTCAGAAAGTATTCATCTAGGGCTGGAGAGATGGCTCAGTTGTAGAGCATTTGTGGCTGTTCCAGAGCACCTGGATTCAGTTCCCAGCATTCACAAGGTGGCTCATATCCAGGTCAGGGGATTGGATGCCCTCTTCTGGCCTCTTCAATCACCACCCACTCAAGTGGTACACAGACATACATGTAAGGCAAAACACCAGACATTAAAAAAAAAAAAAAAAAATTGCCAGGTGGTAGTAGTGTAAACCTTTAATACCAGCACTTGGGAGGCAGAGTCAGGAGGATCTCAAATTTGAGGTCATAGCAAATTTGAGGCCTTCTCGGGCTATTTATGACTGTCTCAAAAAAGAAAAAGAAAAAGAAAAAAGAAAGAAAGAAAGACAGAAAAGAAAAAAAAAAAGTTGGGTGTGACACATTTGGTGGTACATAATTTAATCCCAGCACTGGGGTGGTAGGGTGGTGGGGTGAGGCAGAGGCAGGTGGATCTTTGTGAGCTTGAGGCCAGCCTAGTCTACATAGTGAATTCCAGGTCAGCCAGGGTTATTTAGTGAGAGTCTGTCTTAAAAAAGGAAAGGAGGCTGGGCAGTCTTTAATCCCAGCACTCGGGAGGCAGAGGCAGGCGGATTTCTGAGTTCGAGGCCAGCCTGAGCTACAGAGTGAGTTCCAGGACAGCCAGGGACACACAGAAAAACCCTGTCCCGAAAAACCAAAAAAAAAAAAGAAAAAAGAAAAAAAAAAAAAAAGGAAAGGAAAGGAAGAGAGAGCGAGAGAGCTTGCTTAATTAGTAGAAACAAATTATTGCTACAATGTATTTTAGCATGGAAAGAAGTAACTTTCTTGGCCATGCCCTTCCTCAGGGTTCTACCAACTTAGAGAACTGGGAACCTCTTTCTCAGGGAGATGTGTCAGTGTTTTACCTTCCCTCTGTTACAAGTTAGCAGTTAGCTTCTTTCTGGGGAAGGCTTAAGGGAAATGGACTTCTTGTATCATTAGATAGTGTAAGGTTGCTACATTTCGGAGTCAGGGACCCCCATCGGGCCACTGGTCTTTTAAGTTCTGTGGAGTGCTGCATTGGGGGATCCTGAGAGGCATGGCTGAGAGCACAGAGTCTTAAGTAGAACTGCCTGGGTTTATATCCTTGGTCTCTATTTACTAAGCACACAACCCAGGCCAAGTTATCTTACTTCTCTGGTCTTCAGCTTGTCTGTCTATAAAATGATAATAATAAAAGTACTTAACTCAAGGCTGGGAGAGATGGCTCAGGAGTTAAGAGTGCTTATTGTTCTCAGTTTCCAGTGCCCAAATGGTGTAGCTTACAACTGTTCTAACTGCAGCTCCGGGAGAATCTCACTCCATTTTCTGGTCTCTGTAGGTACTGTACTCATATTAACACTCGCCTTCCGTATGCACATAATTTAAAATAAAATCTTAAAAACCAATACTTACATCATAGTGGGTCAGGTGAAGCAATGCAAGGGCAGTACTTAGAACAGTGCCTGGCACAGTAGTGCTTTCTATTTCTTTCCGGAGTAGAAACACAGGCCCCAAATATGAATCAGAAAGAATTTGGATTTAGGCTTGATTATCTATCCATGGCTTGTCCCTGCATCTTGTTTCCCATCTGTATAAACTGGGGTAAGAATTACTACTTTGTACAGGTGCAGTGGGGATTTAGATGGTAAATGCAAAATATTAGAGGCGAAGAATAAATTCGATTCATAAAAATGGCTATCACTTTAGCAGGTGGCAACTTCTGTCTCCATCCTCAGATGGGGTCAATGGCTCACAGCTCGAAACTCGTAGTTCCTATGTATTGACCAATGGGGGGATGAGGAGAGCACAAGTATGGAATATGGGATAGATGGTAGAGAGATGAAGCTGGACTTCCTATTAGGGAGTGGGTCCTAGACAGAATAACCTTAGCTGAATGAGACCTAGCCACTGTCTCATACAGGTGAGTCTGACCAGTAACACACAGATGCTGCAAACTAACAGACCAAATACACATGACATAGCTGGACCAAGCGGCTTCAGGGTCCTGGGAAGGAGACATCTAGTTATCCAGTCTCCTCCCACCCCAGCTCTTTTTCCCCTCCTCCCTCTCCTTTTCTTTTTCTCCCTTCTCCTCTTCCAGACAGGATCTAATTCTTTAGTTCAAGATTTCCTCAAATCATGCCAATCCTCCTGCCTCAGCCTCCTGAATGCTGGGATTATATTGGCACTGTGCTTGGCTCCAGCTGAACAGGCTTCCTTGGAGAAAAGGTTTTTAGCATACATATCAAAGACTGTGTGTGTTCAGAAAAATAAGTTGTAGACAGTACAGCCAAGGAGTTATAGCATATCATGAATAGCTTGGCCATGGAATCCTTCCTAACTTAGTAGAAATGGGAGAACACCGAATTGCCAGGAGCAACTGGAGTAAGTCTGAAGGGTAACCAGCTTGTCACGGGCAAGATAAATACTGGTTTAGAAATGTACCCACTGGTAGACTGGCTCTGCTATCAGACTTTAAAAAAAAAACTCTCTTATTTATTTATGTATATGAATGTTTTACCTGCATGTATGTACACCATGCCTGGTGCTCCCAGAACTGGAGTTACAGACTGTTCAAAGTGCCCATGTAGGTGTTGGGAACCTAACAGGAGCCTGGTCCTCTGCTAAGTGCTTTTAACCACTGAGCTAGCTATCTCTCCAGCTTCTTCTGTTCTCCGACTTTATTCGGTGGTGTTATGGGAGGTAATCTGGAAAAGAGATATACCTGCCAGAGTTTTAAAGGGAAAATAATTGTGTACTTTCTAATACTCTGCCTAGGTGTATTAGGTTCTTATTGTCAGCCTGTCACATTACTGCACATTAACTAGAAATAATACACATTTGGACTTGATTGTGGTGGACATCT
The DNA here is from genome assembly GCA_019843965.1 of Rhynchomys soricoides. Taxonomy (NCBI): domain Eukaryota; kingdom Metazoa; phylum Chordata; class Mammalia; order Rodentia; family Muridae; genus Rhynchomys; species Rhynchomys soricoides. Next base: position 3,958,820 of record JADRCH010000134.1, read on the forward strand.
ACAAAGGTGAGAAATTATAGAATTAAACAAATACACACAGATGCGTACAAGTTGATCTGGAAAATCCGCTCGAAAATTAATACCCGACTGGGATATAATTTTGGCTGACATAGCGTGGAGTACAGCTGGGTAAAGTGAACAAAGAATGTCTCTGTATTACTTTTTACAACGGCATGGGAGTCTTCAATTCTCTTGACATAAAATTTTAAAAATGCATCAATGTAAGATATTTTTGCCTTAAAAACGCACTGGTAAACGTTGTTTCCGAGCAAACGCGCGCAATGAGTCCCATTCGCTTTCCTGAGTTATACACACTCCAGGAATCCTGGGGCACAAAACAGGCGCCATTAGTTTGTTCTGAAGCCAGAGCTGAAAGAAGGAAGTCCCGGTGCGGGAAGGGCCGGCTCCTTTCTGGGAAACTACGGACTGCAACCGGCCCAAACTGCCAGCATGTCTGTCCCCGCCACCGTTAACTTTACCCGAGTTTCTGAAGTACTGCGGCGTCGTCTACTCCAAAAACAGAGTTCAAAACCGTTTATAAGTGATTCTCACTTTCACCATAAAGGGACGGCGTGAAGCTGCTTTTTGCAGCCAGGCAAGACTTTATTTTATTTAACCGGGTGCAGGATTTCTGTAGACTCAACTCGCAGCACGAGTGAACTTCACTTCTAGAAAGACAGGGCAGGAGGCTGGCGAGGACTCTGCGACGCTCCAACCCGGAGTCCGCAAAGCCCAGAAATTGAGCGATCTCTGCGAACTAGGGTAAAGCAAAACGGCTTGAGGAGGAGTGGCGGGATGGGGAAGCCGCCCACTCCGGCCTCAGTTTCCTGAAGAGCAACCTCCCTTCCAGCCTGGGAGCGTCGTTGCCTGCGCACACCAGGAGGGGGTAAACTGAGGCACAGCAGGCAGAGGGCGCACATCCGGCCTTTCTACTACCCGGCCGCCCCGCCTCGGACCGCACAAAGCCCTGAGTGCGCGCCATCGCGCGCGGCTTACTCCCCCGTGGACGCCAAGTCCCGCCCCACGCGCCCCGCCCCACACCATGACGTCACCGCGGCGGCAGGCTCCGCCCCACCCCGGGGCCGGCGGCATGACGTCACCAAGGCCCCACCCCTCCGGAGCGAGTTCGGTCCTGGCGTTCATTTCATTCCTGTCCTCATTCCGCACATTCTTCGCATCGCTCGCGCCGTGCCGCGCCGCCCGAGCCGAGCCGAGCCTCCGCGGCCCCGCCGCCCGCCGCGGGCGCCCCCCAGCACTTCGCACACTCGCTTCCAGCTCGCGGGGAGTCCGCGCGCCGGGGCCCGGGCCCGGGGCGGCCGCGGCGGGGCGCAGGCCATGCGCTGACCCCCCAGCGCGCAGCGTCGCCGGAGCGCGGGCAGCTGCCCCGGCGCGCCCTGCCCGTCCCGGGAGCCGGCGAGGCCGGGCTGGGGCTGCCCGGCGCGGGAGTACCGCGGGGAGTACCCGCTGGAGTAGCGCGGGGGCGGCGGCCCAGCGCCCCGAAGTTTGCGGCGCCCGCTCGGGCGGCCGAGGTAAGTTGCGCGCGGGGCGGACTCGGGGGCGCGGGCTGTCTAGGCGTCACCGCGATCGGCGCTTTGTGTGCGGCTCCCGGAGGGGAGCGGCCCCACCGCCCTGTAAGTTGGGCCGCAACCCCGCGCGGCAACAGGCGGCCCCGCTCGCCTTTCCTGTGCGCCCCTCTCTCCAGCGTCCCTCTCCCGCGCACCTCGCTCCTTGTCTGGGAAGCGCGAGTTCGGCGCGATCGAGGGTGGGGAGAGCGTCCGGCGCGCAGCTTGGAGCCTGCAGCCGGGTGACTCCCCCGGCGCCCGGCCCCTTCGGGGTCCGCGCCGATTCGGGCTCCTCCTCCCGGGAGATGAAAGAAGGCTCTCTCGCCCTTGCCGCCTCTCCAGAGCTGCCGCCGCCGCCGCCGCCGCCGCCGCTCCAGTGCACATTCAAGTGGAAAATTTTCAGGAGTCAGCAGAAACATTGTGTCCAAAAAAGACTGAGTCTCACCACCAAACCCAGGAGTAGACTCTCCCTGGAAAAGTTCCCCTCGGTAGGAAATACTGGGGGATTTGTTTGTTTATTGGAGGAGAAACGATCCCCAGAGGGGGGAAAAATCTAGGGACACTTTTAGCCTTTGTTCGCGGCAGCACCACTTGTTTTCAAAGTCTAGAGGCCCGTTTGAAAGAAAGTTCAACTTCTAGGAGTTTCCTTTTTCTTTTTTTAATGCATTTTTAAAAAAAAATCAAAGCTACATTTTAAGAAGTGGAAAACAATGAGGGGCTCACACTTCACTTATTTATCTTCTTCCGGTGAAAATAAAACCCAGACTAGTTTTCCTTGGTCTTTAATCGTCTTTCTTGTTAAGGATTTATTTAAAGTTGAATGGTGTCACCCGTATAAAAATATTTATGAAACAATGAAATACCAGCCACCAGTGTTTCTCAGGAGGCTTGTTAAGTTCTTAGAAGCTGTCTGTGATTTACAGAAATGCAAATTGATCTCAGCGCTGGAAACTTACAGACAGATATTCCAGGAATCGGGAGTGTAGAAAGGCCGGGTTTTAAAATAGCGCCATTTGAAAGGAGCCGAGGTCCTTGGAACAAAAAAAGGTCTGTAAATACGATCATATTTCAAAATAGTGAAAGGAAAATATTTTAGTTCCTACAGATAATGCAAAGTAACAGAATCTCAGTCTTCTACACGCCTTGTGGCCTGGATTCGTTCTGGAAGTTTAGGTGGTCTGGTGGCTTAGAGTGTGCTGAGTGCCTGCAGGTGGTTCCCGGGTGGACAGATCCTTCCCGTTAGGGAGACTCGATCTACCCGGAGCCAAGGGGTAGCTTGTCTGTGCAAGCCCGAGCCCTTGGGTGGGGGCTAATCTGCCTTGAGACTGGGGCTGGGAATAGTCCCCAGGCTGTACAGACTGTGCCAGGGGCTTCCGCCTTTCAGCGGAGTCTGCGATTTTCTGTGAATAGCAGGATCTCTGGGCCCAGGCACATCTGAATGCTTATAAGGGCCAGACTTAGATCCAACTTTGGTTTAAGAATCTTTCCTCTTTAGAAGGAAACAGTAGACCCAGTTACAGCATGACTCCGGAAAGACAAATGCGTTTAACTGAACCTTTGTCAACAACAAGGTTTTAAATTGTTGATGATTTTAAGGGGGAAAGACGGATTTTTCTAATCTCAGTATTTCCATAAATAGTTATAAGATATTTTTGTGTAGTATTTCTTTGAATGTGTAACTCTGTGTCGGACTCTTAGGTTTCAGGTTTTTAACAGAGTTTGCAATTCTTTTATTTGTTGTTTGTATAAAAAATGAGCTGATAAGCTGTCTCCATTACTGAGTCTTGTTCATGTCCTCAGTAAACCATTTTATTTTCTGTTTACTGCCAAGTATTGTTTAAATTGAAGATTTAGGGAAATATTAGAATACTTTTTATTTTTTTAAAAACAAGTTAGAAACAAAGCCAGAGAGATAATTTGCCTTTACAAAAGAGTAAAAAAAAAGGGGGGGGGGAGGTGGGGAGAAGGAGGGGGAGAAAGAATCTTTGTGTGAGTTCCTTCTTCCTGGGGTTCTTTATAAATTCTAGGGAACATTCTGGGATTATTGGAGATTTTGTAAAGCAAAGGCCAGGACTCACCAGGACATGTATATAGTTAGTGACCTTTAATTTGAAGCAGGCGTACATTGTAGCATAGTTTGACCCAGGCTGTAGTAACTGAATGAGTAACTCTTGCTTGTACTGTGGTACATACAGTGTGTGCTTCCCTTATAGTGCTGTGAGATGTGAGAGTGGGCCTGCAGGAGTCACCTGGTGGGGAGCTGGCCTCCTGCCCCTCCTGCTTTCTCTCCCCCTCTCTGCTGTATACTGCTGGGATTATATATTCACGTACTTACTTTGGATTCTGGCATCTTCTGATTTGGGAAGAAGACTAAGAAAAAGAGATTTTTTTTTTTTTTTTTTTTTAAGTTCAATAGTGCAGAGCCAGTCTTGATTTTAGTTGGTTCTGAAGATATGCAGAAGCAAATGTAAGAAGGTATATCTTTATGCAACTACCTGTGTCTAGACTGTGTTTGGCATCATATTGTCTGCGGGAAGGTATATAACAAGGGCAGTTGAGGGAATGGAGACCCCAACCGTGAGACAGGCCTTTAGCAGCATTAGGAAGTTGTTGCCAGCTTTGAAAATAGATAGGTCCCCTCCTCTGTCCCCAATCCATGGTTGTACAAGAGGAGCCTGGCCATCTGTAGGATTACTTTTCTCTCTAATCTCATGTGTTATGGGTTAATTGTGAGTATAATTAAACTGCTTGCAAATGGAAATTGTGATGGTGTCTTAATCACTCCCGAGGTCTATGTAGATAACTGTGTACGATCCAGTGGGCTTAAAAAGAATAACCATATCTGTGCAGAGAAATTAGGGCTCTTGCTTCGAAGCTACCATTTTAAGTGTTTGGTTCTGTTTCCCCATAAAGGGGGTATGAAAGCAGAAGAAGTTGTATGTGTGTTTCTGAATAACAGCCGTTAGGAATCTGTTGAGTGGTACAACTTTTGAGTAGGGTCTTTTTTTCTTTTTTAATTTCATAGGTTTAAGAAATACTGGCCAAAGCAAGTGCTCAGCTTTCTCCCCCAAACTGCAAGAAAACCTTCATCATTTTTGTTAATTAAGGCAGGCTTCTTTTTTATTAGAGTTTTTGTGACTGGAATTGCAGACTGCTTATATCCTACTTCTGAATTCTATAAGAAAACTGTATTGTTGCTCACCCTTATTGACCAACATATGCTGTGCTTGACTGCCTAGGCACTGCTGATGGCTGCCATTATGTCCTGTAGCTGCGGGCTGACCTTTTCTTCTATTAGCTGTAGAGGCTTCAGATCATTTTATTTTTATGTAGGAACCTAAGTCATGTAGTGTTAATATGTTTTATTTGTTATTCACCAAAGTGATAAAGCAATTCAGGTCAGTCCTTAGCACTGGCTCTGGGCTGGGCTTTTTGGTAGACACTCATTTAGACCCTTTTGTGTGGCTACTGTGCATATCTGAACAGGTTGTTCTACCCTCTGGCTTCTAGGGCATAGTGTGTAAAGGTGGAATATCTGGGTCTCTATTTTTGGAGGATTTTTGTTCAGTTTCAAAGATGTAAACTGTGTTGCCAGTCCTTCAAGGTTCTCTGAGATGGCTCTCCTTAATACTGGTCCACGTTTGAACTTGAGGTTGGAATGGGATCACTTCTTTAGAAATGCTTTTGCACTGGGGCAGAGTCGGAGAGTTGTGAAAAGTGCATTTTTCACTTGGTCAAGCAAATGGCCAGTTTTGGGTTTGCAGGGCAGGGATCAGGTCAGTGTTGCCCAGAGGGTAGGCTACTCCCTGATCCCAAGTTCCCATTTTGTCCACTTACACAATTGAGTGTCAGGTTGGTTTCCTCAGGCTGGGGTGGGGGTGGGGTAATGGACGTGTACTCCCCTGCCCACCGCCACGCACACATGCCCTTCTTCTGATCGGATAATGGAAATGGTATTTCAGAGAATCTGTCTTTTCAGTTTTGTGGCAGCCCAAGGGAAGGCTGTGTTAAAACACTCCTCCCCCCTTTTCAAGCTGCTATTTTCTATGCTCTTTTCTTACTCACACTAGTTTTTAAGGCTCTGTCATACGATTTCATTAGATGTTTGTTTGTTTTTTGAAGCAGGTCCCATGTACCAGACCTTCAGCTCGTGTAGCTGAGCATGATCCTGGACTCACAATCTTCATTCTTCTGCTGTTCATGTGCTGGAGTACAGACCTGTGTCACCACGCTGGGTTTATATTATACCCTTTCTTGGGATCATACTCTGGTCTCTTGCATGATAGGCAACCCTTGTAACAACTGAGCCACATGTCGACCCTGTATTTACATTTTTTTTTTTAATGGGGAAAGACAGTGTTGGGAAATGAGCTTAGACTTAAACGTGGACTAATTTACTGATGGAGAAGTTAAGCGTCCACCTCTGTAGGGGGAAGTTCTGGGAGCTTCTAGGCATCTGACAGGTTTGTGTGTACTATAGCACCGAGACCTGGGAATACACAGCAATACTGATCGGTAAACTGAAAAACTGCTCGTAATGGTGGGAAATGGTAATTATGTGAGAACATACTGAACTTATATTCTCTGGCATGAACTTTAAAAAAAAATACATCAACTCTGCTGCCTTCTTAAAAAAATTATAGGCACAGCTTTCTAGTTATCATAATTCAGTTCAGCTTTGCTCTTGGATGGAGTTCAAGTACAATCTCAATTTAACTTGAAAGGAGATAAAAAATCTGAGACTGTTTAAGAAAATTTGAGTTCATCCAAGAATGTTGTCCACTTAGGTATGGGGATGGTGTCACAGATGAAACCAGTAACTTTCTTTCTGCAGAAGAAGCTCTGCTGTGTGTATTGAGGATGGGCCTTCTGTCTCCATTTTTGCTTTGAACCACCTTGAGGACCTGCATCCGAGGGCAGCTTTTATGTCACCTGACACTGTAGCTGCAGAGTTCTTGTTGGAAACCAGTGTCTTTTCTCTAATAGGTAGTCAACTAGATAAATGAATATTTTATGATCATTTGTAAAGACAGGAAAATCTCTGAGAAGACACACAGAATACTTATGAATTCATTTGACAAAAGTCCTGGTCAGTTTTTCATGCTAACCCAAGCCTTTGGAAGGTGATACCTGTTTGCCTTCACACCATGACTTCCTGATGGCTTTCACAGCATCCATTCCAGTGTCCCGTATCCTAGAATTTTGCTATGACCTTACTGCCTTTTTCAAGGAAAACGGAGTTAATAAGGAAAGAACAGCTCTGATGACCTGATTCCTCCTTCCGAAGTGCATAGAGAGCCCACAGAAACCAAATGACTTCATTTGCTCTGGCTCCGAAGAACTGAATTCACTTCCATGGTGGTGGAATAAAAGAAGCCAAGTGTTTTAAATAGCCACTCCCCGAGGCCCGCCTGGCCAGAGAGTTTTTTTTTTTTTGAGAAAAGAGCATTGTCTGCTCCTTTTCTAGCTGGGAGCCTGCCTGCGCCCCCTCCCCCACCAGCCATGTTCTAATTCTGAAGTTGACATCTGCCTTTCTTGTTCACCTGATCTGTCCCCATCCACAAGCACACATCCATGTGCATTCTGCAGGTAGCCCTGGTGTCTGACATGAAGCGTGTGTGGTGTGTGTTTCAAGTCCCCGTTGGGGGAACACACAAAGCTAACAGCACAAAATAAAATGTAAACACCATAGCCGGGCGACATGCCTCTGCTGCTGAGCTTCTGTCCCACCACAGTGCTTTCTGGGCAGGCGAGCCTATTGTTGTGGCAGCAACAGGCAGCAGAAGTTGGGGCACCATATGGTCCATGAAGGCCTCAGATAAGCTGTCTACTTAGTCAGCTTATCAATAGCACTTTGATATGCCTTGTTTTTCAGATCACCCATCACCGGGGCTGGGGTGTGCTGGGGCCTCATTCCCAAACCATTTCGAGCCAGTGTTTCCTCTGGAAGGATTTCTTTCAGTCCTTTCCTCCTCGATGCCTCCTTACCTCAGAGCCTCTCTCAGATAATAGTGGTTAAAGTCAGTTTCCCATCAGCTGAAGGGACGAGGGTGCTGCCCCTCGTTGGTTGCCGTTGGCAGACCAGCAGAGAACAGGATGCCAGTGTTCATTTTCATACAGGTAGAGCTAAAGGTTCCCTTAATTCAGAGTTGGCTTTTGTTTTATGTACTGATGAGATAACATTGCTGATGTGTCCAGTATGATAAACATACTTCCTGAAATAGTAGATATACATCCTGAAAACTTCCCTAATTTTCTCTCATCTTCATTGAGATCTACAAATGATTGACATATATGTCTGATTGACATGTATGTCTGGAAAGGGCCAGTGACTCGGAGACAGGAAGCGGCTTATTTTCTTAACCAGGAATTGTCACTTAGGTGTCCAGTAAACCTGAGGCAAGTCAGAATCACCCGTCCTGGGCTCTGTGCACACGTAGATGGTTTAGGATGTTTGGCCATGTACATGGCCACTGGCTTATCAGCTGCTGAGCAGATGTTCTTGCCTCAGTTACACATGCCTGGGAAGCTGTGGTGAAACCCTTTTCCTGTCACCTCCCTCACCCTTCAGACCCCTCACCTGTTTTCACATTTTGACATTTGGATTGGTAACTGAGGGCACACAGACCCATTTAGAGGCTGACTTCTGTTTCATACCCTGGTCAGACTCTTAACTTCTGCCTATAGGGTGAACACCAGCCATAGAGCCTTAAGGGCTGGGTCCTTAGAGGTCTGAGACCCTAGAAAACCTCTGAAGACATCTCAGAAGAGGGGACTGCGTTCTATTTGTTTTTCTTTTTACCCTGTGCTAGATTCAGGGTAAGTGGTTTGTTTCTCAGTTATCTATGCCTAGGAATTTAGAGGGAATCTTCTTGGAAATAAAAAACAATGTGTACAAAATCCTACCTTTTAAAGAAATATTTATTATATTGTGTGTGTGCGCGCCATCTTCCTGGTCCATCTTTTTGAAGCAGACTGGCCTCTATGTGTCTGGCATCACCAACTCCCCTGGAGAGGCCGGTAGTTGTTAGTTGTTTCCAGATGTGATTCCTAGGGCTTAGAGCCGAGTCCTGCTTTGATTGCTGAGGTCCTTCTCTGAGTGGGATATGCTCCAGAGCTCCTCCTGTGCATTTGAGCACTGAGGAGTCGCGGGAAAGCTCAACAGCAGCTCTGAATCAGACTTGCAGGGACTATGGGCTTCTGGTCTTCATGCTTCCTCTCCTTAACTCTCGGGCACTTGGGCACCCAGATGCTCCTGATTTTTAGAGCTGCTGCTTGCAACTGTATATTTAAACAGTGACAGTGGCTTGGTGATCAGGAAAAGATAGCCAGTGAGCAATCTCTAGGCCCCTCCAAGGCAGATATGCAAAGGTATCGAGAAGCCAGTGGGGAAGGTATGTTTATTGAATTTCCAGAGTTTTAAAGGGCAAATGTTTATTTTCTTTTCACTTTTGTAGTACTAAGCATCAACCCCCTCTCCCCATTCTCTCCTTATTTTTCTCTTGTACCTCTATTAAGTTACATCCTCAGCCCAAGAGGTGTTTTTTGTTTTTTTGTTTTTGTTTTTTCGAGACAGGGTTTCTCTGTGTGGCCCTGGCTGTCCTGGAACTCACTCTGTAGACCAGGCTGGCCTCAAACTCAGAAATCCACCTGCCTCTGCCTCCCAAGTGCTGGGATTAAAGGCGTGGGCCACCACTGCTCCAAGAGGTGTTTTTATCTTTCTTGTTTCATGTATCCCAGGAGGCCTGGAACTCACTCTGTAACCTGAGGATGACTTTGAACTGACTGTCCTGTCCCCACCTCCCGAGTGCTGGGATTATGGGCATGTGTTACCATGCCAGGGTTTATGTGGTGTTGACACCGGAACCCTGGGTTTCCTGTAGACATGCAGGCATTCTACCAACTGAGCTATACCTCCCCAGCCGGCTTGAGTGTTTTGGAAGTTGTTATGTGTGTGAAAAGGATCTTGTGGCTGATCTTCCTTCCGTGTGACTTCAGATATTCTTCAGAGCCTTCAGACTGCACACAGTTGTCCTGAGACAAGTCTGTAGCACACCTAAGAATTTCATCTCACCTGGAGTGAGGTTGTGTGGACTTGTGCCAGTCTAGACTGTCTTGGCTACTATGACCTTGGACAGATCAATTCTGTCCTTGGGCTTTGGTAACTCCCTCTGGAAGTCTCCTCTCCATCCCTTCCCCCCTCTCCTGTTATGGCAGGGTCTTTTAGTACAGCTTAAGTCTTCCTGGAATTCATGATCCTCTTACCTCAGCTCTTGGGATACTATCTGTAAATCTGTAGAGAAGCTTCACTGGGTAATAACCAACTGTGAAGTGCTCATTGGAGTCTTGACTTGACAGGTCCAACTTTCTAGGGACTGCCTGGGGGGTCAGCCTGGGGTCAGCCTGCAGGGCGGCTCCTCCAAAAACCAGGGTCTCATCCAGGCCAGGCGTTAGCCGCTCTGCAAAGTTTCTGCCTTCATTGCTTGGAGCCAAGCTTCCCAGAACAGTACGGGGAGGAGTCCATCAGTAAATGTATAGTAGTTGGAGTTACCTTTGCAAAGTGTTAATAAAGAATTAAATGAAAATTCTTCAGAAAATAGGCAATTTATATCTTTCCAAGAGAAAGGCCTTTTTGAGGTTTCCTTCCTGATTTCTGAGCTTGGTGTCTATAAATTCTTTTGGTGACTGTTGGAAGGGGCCTGCCGTGTCCTTAAGGAGACAGTGCAAAGGGCTTGGGCCTGGAACCTAGTTTTGGGAGGCAGAGAGGGATCACTGCTCATGCCTAGCTTCATTGTTCTCTTTGTAATTTTAGTTTTTACTAAAGTAGCTGTGGCTGACCTGGAACTCATTATGTAGACCAGGCTAGCCTCAAACTCTGCCTCCACACATCTGGCCTTCTTCGAAACTCAGAGACTACTTAGGGCAGGCTGCCTTCCATGTCCTCACCTGGAAAATGGGATTAAGCATCGGAGTGATGTTTTCCCTGGTCAGTGGCTGCTCCCGGTCAGGCTGCAGGAGTGGCTCTTAGTTCCCTGTCCCCTGTGCTCCTGAGGACTGCAAAGAAAAGGTCTTTGCTCCCTTTTCTAAGGCTCCTTTTGTGGATCAGCTACATTTCACCTGCTAATTCAGGTGCTTGTGGAGGTGGGGGAGGGAGGGGCTGCTTTTTTCTCTGTTTATTTTCTATTTGCATATTTAAGGGGACTGGAAGTTTGTTAGCCTAAGGATGAATGTCTAATTCCAGGTATTTCCTGGATAAGTGAGCCGAGGGGCCGGACTCTTCCTGGTTGGGTTGTTTTTTTTTTTCCTTATGAATCCTTTCGACAGTTCTTGTGGGTAGTTTTTGAAGTCAGCAGTTCTAACTGGTCCTGGTCTGCTCAGATCGGACCCTGAGTTTTTAGGTTACTCTGGCTGAACTGGCTGAGCAGTTAAAGATTGCTCAGTGGGAGCCTGAGCCAGGGACCACCTGCCTTTATCCGCTTCTTTTCCTTATCTCTTAAGAAGCCATGCGTGGGAAGTGAGCTGCTCCGTCAGGTTTTCCAGTTTGAAAAGTTAGAACTAAAAATGTTTCAGGGAGGAGAGTGGTGGGGCCGGACAGAGACAGCAAGATTTCACAACCAAACAGTGCCCTCTTCCCGGCTTTCCTGCAGATAGTGTGTTGTATACTCTCAAAGGTTAAGTTTTACAATGTGTGAATTGTGTGTTTAAAGTAATGAACCCGGGATGCAGTCACTGCTCTGACTGCCCTCTGTTGCGCCCCTGCCCTGTCCCTTGAGTTTTGGTGGTGGTTCAAGCAGTTAGTATTTAGACCTAATGAAAGGAGCTTATATCAGTTTGCCGGATTTAGTGAAGAAGGGTCAAGAAGACCCAGAGAGGTCAGATTCTTTAAAGCAGCAACCCTCATCCTTCTTTTAATTTTTTTTTTAATTTTTATTTTTTTGTTTTGTTTTTTAAAGATTTTATTTATTTTATGTATATGACTACACCGTAGCTGTCTTCAGACACACCAGAAGAGGGCATCAGATCCCATTACAGATGGTTGTGAACCACCATGTGGTTGCTGGGAGTTGAACTCGGGACCTCAGAAAGAACAGTCAGTGCTCTTAACCCCTGAGCCATCTCTCCAGCCGCCCTCAACCATCCTAATGCTGCGACCCATTAAGCAGTTCTTTGGTGGTGCTGACCCTGTAGCCATAAAGTTCTTTTGTTGCTACTACATAACTGTAATTTTGCTACTGTTATGAGTCGTAATATAAATATCTGATATGCAACTGCAAAGGGGGCTAGACCCATGCATAGGCTGAGAGCTTTTAAAGGGACTCATAGGGGTATGTCAAATGGAACATATTGGGTTGAGTGTAGCCCAGTAGTAGTTCTGGGCCCTGAGAGTCAGAAGCTGGCAGATCTCCGAGTTCCGAGCCAACCCAAGATATGAGTCCCTGTCTCAAAACAAACTGTGGGAAATCTTTCACTTACTAAATGCTAGTAATGTTGAGTTTTTGGCTCCCAAATGATGAATGCCCTTGTAGTTACTGATTAAATTTACTTTTTTATTTTTTGTTTGAGACAGGGTCTTATGTAGCCCAGGTAGGTATCAAACTTGCTTACTGTATAGCTAAGGATAACCTTGAGCTTCTGATCCTCCTGCCTCCACCTTGTGTGTTGCTTTCTAAACCAGGGAATTGGGCTTAGGGGGCAAACACTTTTGTCAGCTGCTCTTAAGCTTGATGGCATCTAGTGTAATGACATCATGAAGGATCAAGTAGAAGATGAAGTCACCTGGACGTACACGGGCAGCTTGCCCATTACCATGTCCAGTTTGTAAATTGTAAGGTGGTGGTGGGGGGGAAGGGGTCTGAGGCATTTTAATTGACAGCCGAGCTTTCAACCGCTGCACTGTTGGGTTTTCTTCACATTCACAGGGCTTTTCATGCCCCTACACCCTTCAGTGCCATCCTGATTGTCTTAACACTGTGGCCACTGTTTATAGTTTCATACTTCTGCTCAGTGTGGCTTATCTTGGCACCCTGTTGTACTTTCAGAGTACCTCAGTTCATAGGATGTGGTAGATAGCATTTCTAATAGACTGGCCAACTCCCTATTTATTAGGTAGAAAGAACAGTGTCTGGACAGGAGGTTTGAGTGGCCTTGCAGTATGCTCTGTTTTGTGTGTGTGTGTTTGTGTGTTTGTGCACGTTTCAGATCCTCTTTTGGAGCCTGTAGTCCCATGGAGAAGGAAGAAGTAGGGGTCCTGAGGCTTCCGGTGCCTTCTTTAGTTCTTAGGAAGACTGGACTAGTGTCCTGCACATGGGTGGAGAAAGTGGGGTGGAGTCTGAGGAATGTTTGGAAGAAATCTTTGCCCCAAACCAAAAGTCACTATAAATCATTTAATGCTAGTGGGTCTTTTGTGTTTGGCTTTGAGACAGGGTCTCACTGTATAGCTTGACTGGCCTGGAACTCACTCTGTAGACCAGGTTCTCTGCCTCTGGAGTACTGGGATTAAGTACACCACCACACCCGCCAGTGCTGGGGCTTATCTGGCTACGCTGTCTCGTTGTTGTATTCAATTCAGTGTCTTTAGGTTTGAGGGAGACTGGAGCCTCTGGATTTGGTCTTTGAGCCCAGGATCTCGTCTTTCGTTGGTACTGTTGGCAGAGGGCATTGGAGGTACTTAGGGAGTTTGTGGCTTGGTCCCTCCGCTCCTTGGCTGGTGGTGTAGGGAGCTTTGGCTGGAAGCCTCTGCCATTTTTTTTTCTTCCGTGGCCTCAGGCTTGTTCTGGGGTTGGGACTCAAGGCCGCACATTTGGGCCAGGCGAGCTCTCTAACATGCTGCCAGCCACCTACAGGGCTTTAGATCTGGGGTGATGTTGGGGCGTCTGCCCCTAGCTGCCTGAGTATGTGAGATGAATTTTGGAGCCTACCGAGTCCACACTTCTAAAGCCAGTTCACCCCTCATCCGTTTTAGTTGTGATAATTCACTGGGCTTCCCAGTGGGAATTTGGGTAGGAAGGGGAGGTAGGTTCTGTTTTAAGCCAGTTCTTAAACACTAGCCATTCAAATGCAAAAGCTCCATTTGTAATGGAGACCTCAGAAGCTTGGTGAGGTTTAGTGAGTCTCCCAAGGTCACACAGCCAGTTCTTAGATCTGCTGGCTAACAAAAGATTTAGGATTAACTCACCTGTCAGGTTTTTTTTTTTTTTTTTTTTCAATTGTGGAATTTGAATGAGTTAAGGTAGTCCTTGATGTGGAAACAAAGAGACTTCTCTGTTAATGGTTTTGCCTTGGAAAGAGGATGGATACTTTATCTCTGTAAGTTCCATTTTCTCCATCTTGAGTATAAACATGTGGCTGAGATCTTAAACAGTTGGGTGTGGCCCAGGGGAGCCTTCTGTTTGTCTGGCTCGGAAAGAGCAAAGGTCAACTCTAGCTTTTGGCTTTAGTTTTTTTAGTACCTTGAAGACCTGAGACTGGAAATGAGAGCCAGGGGCTCTGTCTGCTGTCTGTAGTCTGTGGGGGAGGGGAAGGTGTGGTTGGAAAGCTGGAGGCTGCTCTGCCCCGCTGGTTTCTATCTCTATCTAGGCTGGCTGTCAAGAGGGTTGCCTTTAGTCCCCCCCAAGACTCCTTTATACAGATGATTCCTGCCAGGATAGGGTATAGGGTAGCCCCCAGGTAACCTTGATGAATTCCACCCCCACCTTTCCCCCGGACTATTACCTGCTTTTCAGAGGCTGAACTTTGAGATGGGGTGGGGAAGAGGGTGGTATTCATCTCTGACACTTTGGTTTTAAGAGAAAGGTCTGTAACTTTTGCTCTGCTCTCCTTAGGTCTGTTGGTGGTTGGGGTCCCTGCTTGCCAGTTGTGGGTTCTTGTCTTTCCCTCCATCACTGCCAGACCTCTTCCCAGTCTCTTTAGATGTTTTGGATTGTAGAGTTTTGGTGTGACCCCAGCTTGGTTCACTTTTGGGCTTGGTGCAGATCAGCTTGGCAGAATGTCCATGCCATCAGACATAGGTCCAGGCCCTTTCTGCTACTGACAGTGTGACCCAGGCCAGGCACCGTGTCCTCCCCTGAAAAGTGTGGGAGGCAATAGTGCTCGTGAGTGTAAGGCCCATGAAACCTCACAGCCAGCCTTCAGGAAGCTTCACTGTGTGGCCCTCCAACCTTGCCTAAGTTTCCTGTTTCCTCCACTACAGGTCTCAGTCCACTAAGATGGAACCTTTCCCATCTGCCCCCACTGGGGAAAGGGTGCTTTTCAGGCTTCCCAGCTTTCCTCTTTGCTGGAGTTCCTGCTCATGCCCCATCCCCTTCATGCTTTCTCCTTCCTTTCCTGTCTCTCACCCCCCTTTGAGTATCTTACTGTTAGCCAAAGCTAACTTCAAGTGTGTATCCTTCTTCCTCTGTCTTTTGTGCTCTGGGATTACAGATTGCCAGGCTTGCCGGACACTTCACTGCCTGACACTTCAATGGTCTCGGTCTCTCTCTCTCTCTTTCTCTCCTTACTAAAAATGGCCACAGGGGGGGGTGGGGGGGGACGTCTCTCTCCTGTAGTACTGGAGTTCTTGGCTTATAGATCACAGCACTCAGTGTTTTTGCAAGGATATCAACTTGTGATTTTCATCAGCCCTTGCACTTGAGAGTTTGACTAATTTTTGACTCCAGGAGCCTCGTTGATCCTGAGGAGTGTTGGTTTTTACCTGTGGCATGGACAGTTGTGGGCTTTCAAGGATTGGCAAGGTGCCTCCTGAACAGTGTGATTGTCATTAGGACTGTGGTCATAGTCACCCTGAAGCTGACTGCTGCCTGTTTCCTTTGCTGTCTGACTTTCCTGTTTCTATTCTGTTTTAGATTTTCAGTCATGAGAAAGTGCAGCCTAGCAGAGGTCTGGGGGGCCCCCCATTTCTACTACTCAGCCACAGCCCTCTTCTGGCACCTCTCTTCTGACTCTGTCTTGAAGCATTTCTGGATGCCATATGGGTTCATCTATGAAGTTTCAGTATATGTTCCTACAATGATTGCTTTTAAAAAACGCTGGGCGTGGGGTGGGTGGAGCTGGAGAGATGGCTGTGAAGTTAAGAGCGCTTGCTGCTCTCTCAAGAGAGGACTGGAGTTCTCTTCCCACTACCCCTGTCTGGCTTGTAATTCCAGTTCTAGGGGGTCCGATGCCCTCTTCTGGTCTCTGCAAGTACCCGTGCTCAGGTACATATACCCCATTACCACACGAACACACACACACACACACACACGCACGCACGCACACATGCACGCACATGCACACACTTAAACATTAAAAAATCTTACACCCCACCAAGCACATTGTCACAGTCATACTGGCACTTTAATAACTGCTTAGCTTCACTGCTCAGCTCCTTGATTGCCTCATAAATGTTTCCTCTAGTTAAATGGTTCAAATCAGGGTTCAAGCAAGACCAACAGGTCAGGCCTGGTTGCTGTTTCTTAAAACTCTGTGGGGTTGTGGAGATGCCTGGGTGGGTAAAGTGCTTGCCACACAAGCACCAGGACTTGAGTTCTGATCTTTAGAAGCCACATAAAGCTAGAGGAGGCAGCATGAGTGCCTGGAAACTCAGCATTCCCATAGCAAAGTGAGAGCTGGAGACAGGTCACAGGTCAGCTCTAGAAGGTCACAGGTCAGCTAGCCTGGAGCACACACCACTGAGCAAGGGTCCCTGCCTCAGACAAGGGAACCGGTAAGGATCTGACCCTTGAACTCCTTCTGTGACATTTGTGTGTGTGTGTGTGCTTGCACACACACACATACACACACACACACACACACACACACATGAGTGCAGGTGCCTGCAGAGGCCGGAGGCCTTGGATCTTTTGGAGCTGGAGTTACAGGTGGTTGTGAACTATCCATTGTGAGCCGGATGGCCAAGGCTGCTCCAGTTCTTTAATTTTTTTGTTTGACATGCACAGAATGTCTGCTCTGCTTCACGATGGGAACACGATTGGTTATGCTTGCTTACTTTACATATTCCTGCTTCAGTTACTTCTCCTCTGTTAGAATGCTATTGCAATGAGATGCTTTCGCCAGCCACTTGTTTAACCTTGCCTTCCATTTCCTTAAAAGGAAGGCAGAGGCACCCCCAACCCCGTGCCTTACTTAGGCGAGTGTCTACCAGTCTTCTGCTGTACCTGCCTTCTCTGTTGTTTGGTGATTTTTGTAGTCTTAGATTTTAGGTTTTCTGATGTGTCTGAATCCGTTCTGGTCCCCAGCTCATGCTCATAGCTGGCCAGCAGCCGTGGCTTTCATTGCTTCCTGTGTCCTATGGGCACCTTCCTCATACCCAGTGCTTCCTTCTTGCTTAGCCTCTTGTGAGCTCTTGGGTTTACAACAAGTGTCTCTGTAGTTATGTTCCTTCTATGGGAGGGATTCTGATGTTACACTTTGTTTTAGCCAGGGTCTCTGATCATACCCTGCTCCAGTTTGGAATTGAACCTCACTGACGACGTACATCTACTTATTGATTCATCTTAAGAACGTTTTGTGTACATTCCCATGCCTGGCTCTTTTGGGTCTCCTTTGACATTTCCTCACATCTGCTGCTGGTTATTCTATGTTTTCCTAAAGGAAAACTCTAGTCAGGTGCAGTGGCACATGCCTGCAGTCCCAGCACTTAGAAGACTGAGGTAGGAGGATACTCTGGAGACCTGCCTGGAGCTATGTAATAATCCTTCCCTTCCCCCAGTATCCTTCCAGCTCCCAAATCTACCAAACATTCCCCAAATTGAAGACTAACCTTTGTAAAGCTCATTCTCCATGTTTGCCTGGTAGGTGTCTCACATCCTGTCTACTGAACCAAGCCTAGGGGACATGCCTCACTCCATGATGACTCTGTGTCCTGCGTACTGCAGGCTTTATTTGAAGATGCTACTGGGGCCATTTACACACATCTGTTCAGTAAATACTGGATTAAGTCCCTAACTCTTCTGTTCAAAGTCTTTAAAATAGAATATATTTAATGTTTCAGTCATTTAAATAATTTATCACTAATTTATTATCTTTATAAGTAAAAAAAAGAGTTGACTTTGTAGTTCCCAGAAGGTCTCCGAGGAACATAGCTATTGCTTTACTACATTATGGGAATATTCTAGCAAGCCCTGCACGTCACTAATGAGTATGTGTTTTTCCTTTAACAAGCCTGTTACTTAATTTATTTATAGTTATTACTGCCTCTGCTGCTTGGAAATTGTTTCAAGTCCATGTTGGTACATCATTTAGGTAGAAGAAGGTAGGTGTGTGTGTGTGTATGTGTGTGTGTATGTGTGTGTGTGTGTGTGTGTGTGTGTATGTGTGTGTATGTGTGTGTGTGTGTGTGTATGTGTGTGTGTGTGTGTATGTGTGTGTGTGTGTGTGTGTGTGTGTGTGTGTGTAGGCTCGTTTTTAAAAGAACTAGCTATAATCTCTTCAGAAGTTCAGTAGGTGCTTGGGCTTTCAGCTTTAGTGGATTCTTTCTTGTTGGCAAAACAAAGCCATGGGCAGTGCAGCTCAGCCTAGAAACAGTGCTGCGTCTTCTGACCCCCCCTTCCCCCCAGCTGACTTCCCTGGCCTGGGAAATCATATGCATCTAGTATCCCCCACTTCACAAACTTCCGTTAATGGCCCCTCTGTGCTGTGGGCGCAGTGTTGCCAGGTGTGTCTCCACCCTTTTGCTCCATGTGTATCCAGAAATAGGTGAAGACCCTCTTAATTCACAAGGCAAGTCTCTGCCTGGAGGAAATTTTCTTTGCCACCCTGTGGCTTTCCTGCTTAGTGGAAGCTGCAGGAGGCATTGCTGAAAGCTGTCAGAGAGAAAACTCTGGATAGGAGCCGCTGATGCAAATCTGATGGAGGAGCCCTGCTGCCCAGCGCCTGCTAGCCCCTGCACTTTGGCCTCCCCTGGTCACCTATTCTCTGCGCTCTCCCATCCAGCCTGTGCCCTTGTTTTCTTTCCTCCCTGTTTCCCTCTTTCCCTCTGTGCAACCCAGCTTGTACTGATATCTGTAGGCGCCGATGAAAACCACTCTTGAAACTTGTCTTGTGCTTCTCAT
Organism: Rhynchomys soricoides; assembly: GCA_019843965.1. Lineage (NCBI taxonomy): Eukaryota > Metazoa > Chordata > Mammalia > Rodentia > Muridae > Rhynchomys > Rhynchomys soricoides. The sequence continues at coordinate 3,977,430 of JADRCH010000134.1, forward strand.
GCTGTATTGGCATTGGGGAGGAGAACCCAGGACCCATGAGTTATTGACCATGGAGCTGAGAATTTCCCCCCAGTGGACTTGTCTGTGCTGATAAACTGATGGGCATTGTTAGGGGAGCATCCAGAAGTACAAGGTTCTAGTACTAACGATCTATTCTTTGACAGTGCCCTGCATCTGTAATGTATTTTGATCATCTGCTCCCTCTATGAAACCCTCAACACCCTTCATATTCACCCCGAACCTCTTCTTCCCAGAAAGCCCCTCCTTACTTTGGTGTCTTTTGTGACCCACTGTGTTTAATTAGGGTTACTGTACAGGTATGGGGGCTGTTCTTTTGCAGAATGTTGCTCGTAAGTCCTGGACTGAATGTTTGCTTGAGTGTGTCTAAGCACATGTATACATATCTGCCTGTGTATGTGCAGAAGGAAAAGAAGTCTGGTCAGTAAGTGTAGGAATAAAATTGCAGTCTTCCTGTATACACAGTGGGGTGGGGTGTTTGTTACCCATTGCTCATTGGTCAGCTAGCCTCTGGGTCTCTCTTAAACAGTTCCATCCAGCCTTGTGCTTCTGCACATCATGGGCATACGGAGTCTCAGCCTCACATGGGCCTAAATTAAAATATTGCTCTGCTAAATCTATTTTTACATCTAGGGGAATGATGTCTGAAAATAACCCTATCCCACCTGTTATCCACTTTGGGGAAGTTGGGCTGTTGTCAAGTCACAGCCTGTGGATTAAGCTCTGATCACCATTGCCTCGTGATGTTCTTCACTTTCTCTGCCTCTGCCTAAGGGAATGGGTAATCTGGTGTCCTGTTTATTTTGCCCTAAATAGTCATTTGTACTGTAAGAATGGAGTGTGACTTCAGGTTGGTTTTGAAGTTCCCCAGTCTTTGGGTCCAAAACATATTAAAGGCAGTATCTTATCCATGAATCATGGGATGAGTCAGTTCCTGAAACCACTACAAGCCTCATAGTTCTTGGCTACAAGTAAAAGCAGGAAATCCAGGCTTCAACGACTTCCTTTCCCTGTCCTGGGCTGTAGCGGTGGGGAGGTTCCGCTGCCTGCATGGGTGTCTGAGGAACAAAGACTCTCAAGTCAATTTGCTGAAACTGTTTATAATTTGTGGTCTCGCTCTGAATCTCAGGCTGTATTGACACTCCGTGGTTTTCTGTAGAACCCAGCACAGCCCAGCCCCAAAGACACAGACTAAATCCCCAGAATTGCTGCTGCACGCTCATGGCACATGGTGCCAGGGAGTCCTCAAACCTGGGGGCTCAGGAGCATAATTCTTTTGTTTATTCCCCTTTGGGAGGAGAGACTGACTGATGGCCACAGAGAAACACAAGAGAGAGGAGCAGACAGATACATCCCCCCCCCCCCACTCACTCACACTCAAGGGGGGGAAGCCCAACAGCCCTCTGCCTAAGCTCTGGCCTGTATCCTGATTTTTTTCCTGCAGTCGACTTGATGCAGAGTCTTTTGTAGCTGCTCCTTTTGCACTGTTCCAGACAGTCTTTCCATTTGTTTCTTGCTTGCTGAATCAAACTGTTTTGTGAACTATCCAGAAGATAAGGAGAAACATGAAGCAATTGTCTCTAGGTGCCCTGGCTCTGATGCTGCTGCGACTTGCATTTCTTTCTCAGTAGCCTTCCCTCTGCACAGAGCCAGCCTCTGTGCCAGGAGGGGCTCACTCTGTGTGTCAGTGTGCCTTGATAGGATGTTCTCAAACTTTGGAAAGTGTTTGAATGACGAGCTTGCCTTTTTTTTGGAGCCTTTCATGGTTCTGCTCTGATAACTGGTGTTGGTAGCAGATTTTGCTTTTTTTTTTTTTTAAAAAAAAAAAAAAAAAAAAAAGGACCAGAAGGAGACCTCTGTCTTCCTGCTAAAGGTTTTATGGAGTAGTCTGTCCTTGGAAATTCTGATTGGATTCTAAAAATAGAGTGGGTCAGCAGGCCAGTGTGAAGCCACTGAGAAATAAATAAATAATTAAATAAATACCAACCATAAAACCTTGTCTTTAAGTGGGGACTGTTTCCAGCTCATCCCCAGCAGCCATTCTGAAAGGCCAGATGCTCTGCCAGTTTCTAGAAAGAATAAAATCGGACCAAATGAGGAAGTTTGCCTAGATTTTTTTTTTTTTATTTTATTTTTGGTGCTGGGGACTGGAACCAGGGCTTACTGTTTAGCATGTAGCCTGGCAGAGGGCCATTTTATGTTTTGTTTTGTGTTTGGGGTGTGTAGGTAATATTCTGTCCAGATTGAAGCACTCTGAAGGGCTTTGAGAGAGATGGGCTTATTTGATCTTAGATGTTCTCGATGTCAACCTGTTACATTCCCCCTCCCCCTTTCCCCTTCATGTTAGGTGAGCTATGTGGAAACCATTCTGAAATCTATTTCCCTTACTCAGGTGGGGCAGGTACTATCTAACTGTAGAGGGGCTTTCTCTTCAGGTTGCTTGGGTACTGAACTGAGATCCAATTTGTTGTTACTACTATCGTCTTGCATTGAGCAGAAGATACTCTTCTTTTTTATGTGGATTCGAGGCTGGGGTTAGAGACTAAAATCTTTATATCGCTTATTATCTGTGGACCTAGTTTTTCATTGGGTCAGGGATCGATTCGTTAATTAAAATCAATTTAAATGGATTTGTAAGCCTCCTGTAACAGATTGTCTTATTAGTTACCTCACAGAGCAGCCCATGATCTGTGAGGAATGTGTTTGTTTCTTTAGGTGCAGAAGACACAGAAGATGGACTCTGAAAAGTTCGGTGGTGTTTGTCAGGACGGTGCCCTGACCTATAACCCTTCTTTAGATGTTTTCCTATTGCAGGAAATTATTCCTGATACTGCTCCAGAGTGCTCCAGCCTTGTGATTTTGTATGTTTTATATATGTTGTATTTTGTTTGTATCTTAGATATTTTCTGGTGAGTTTTTTGTGTGTTGTATGTTACCTTTTGTGTGTGCTGTGCATGTCATATGTGATGTTATGTGTGTGTCTCTTTCCAAAGGCTTCTAGGACCTTTGGATCTAGGTCCAAAGGGCCAGGATCTGCTGCTTTCCAGGCGCAAGATCCGTGCTGAGAACCTTCCTCTAGGGAGACAAAGAGGAACCAGAAATAGATTCCCGTTTGATAACAAGCTCCCCACGGATATATAAGCTAAAAAGATGTCTACCTGTCATTTGAGGGTCTGATGGTAGGCAGAGTCCTGCTTCTTGGACAGATGATAAAATTACGGGATTGACACCCTTGCAAAACTTGGGCTGACAGCAGGGTCAGGGATCCTTCAGCTGATGTCATCGATATTGATGTTTTTGTTGTCACACCTGACAGGTAGATGCTTTTAATAGGAAGACCAACTTGCCCACTGGTTCTCTGATGTTAGGATCAGAGAGGCCACCTGACGCAGGCTTGGTTACTTCTGCTTCCCAAACTCTTGGGGCCTAAGACAGCATTCCCAGGTTTGGGGTGCTCATGTGGTAGAGCTCAGGCACACACTGTTTAGCAGATGCTACCTGGGGAGTAGGTGTTTGGCCCTTGTGTTCATAGAATCATGAGTGAAGCTGTGTGGCTGAGGGGCCGACAAAGTGCTTGTTCAGAAGCCCGGAAAGACCTTGGGAAGGCTGGCATTTCCTGTTTCCTGCTGCCTATCTTTCAGGAGAGAGTCAGGATCTCTGGTAGACCTGTTATAGTTAACCTGTATCCTTCCCTACCTATCCCTTAGGTGAGCAGGAGTGTGTTCTGCTGATGGAGCCAAAGGCTGTCTGGTCAACAAACTTGTGGGCAAATATGTCCTGTAGAGTGCTTTGGAAAGGCAGTGTCATTGGACAGTTGTGTCCCCAAGCTGTTCTGCCTTGGTCCTTGTCCTCCATTGCCAGTCTCCTGCCTTCACTTTCTGCCGACTGTCCCACCCTGTGAATGGGTTGAGGCTGTGCAGAGTGTGGTTCCAGAGTGCTTGGCAGGTGAGGAATTTTTCCAGTCGGCCTTGGGGCACCATAGAGTTCTAGTTAGCTGAGCATCTGGCAAAGAGGCAAGCCAGGTGTGTCATTAGACTTGAGCGTCCTGCCTGAGGGCCCCTCCCCTTGCTTCATTCCATCTCTGAGCAATATGGAAGAAATGTTCTAGAAGCCTCTGGCAAGTGCTTGTCTGTGATCAATTGTATAAATATGCAGCGCACGTGTTGAGGCTTCCTGTGTCAGAGAGTCTTTGAAATTCAGTGAGTTTTACTACTAGGGGCATCAACAGCAAAAGCCCGGGGACTCACACCCTGGGAGGAGACAGCCTTCCACAGGTTATCTTCTGACCTGCGTGCACACACACACACACACACACCATGGCACCATGGCAAGCATTCGCCTACACACATACACTAAATAAATAAATGTATTATAGAGCTACAGTAATTAACTAACAATGATAATAGAATATATTGAATTTGGTGTTGGGGTGCATAAGGGAAGTCAGTGGAGAAGATGTCACCTCTGTGGCAGGAGGACAGCCACATGAGGTCTCATCCTAACCTCACTGCCACTGAGATATATCTGGCTTGTTGGTGCTGTCAAGTATTTTAATATCTAGCAGCTATTCATTTCTTGTTATTTTTTAAAAAGATATTTTCTCCCGTCTTTCATCATCAAGTTTATATTTACTTACTGAATTTTAGAAATAGCTTATTTGGATAGATTACAGAAGGTCTTTTATTTGTTTGGATTAGTCACTTCCTCTACCTTTTAAAGAACCATTTTGTCTTTTCTAAAGCCTATATGTTTGTATTTTGCCTGGTTTTTTTTTGTTTTTGTTTTTGTTTTTTTTGTAACCTGAGCTCTTACGATACATATTTGAAAGTGTTGTCTATTTAGTCTTTTCAGTAACAGAAACTCATCACCCAGCTTGCCCACTGGATTATAGCCTCTCAAGAGGTCCTGTGTATGTTGTGCTTGCCAGTGCGATTGCTCTGTGTCTGGTACCTGACTTCGCGAGCTTAGTCTAATCATGATCCCCTTTTCACCTAAGAGATTCTTTAGTGTCTCTGGGCTGTAGAGTGAGTGTATAGTTTACACATTTGCTGAAAATACGAGAACATGGCTTTGCCTAACTATTTAGTAGCAAGTGATAGAGTTGTAGCTACTAAGAGCTAGAGAACGTACCTCTTTTGAAGAGGACCTGGGCTTGGTTCCTAACGTGTACATGATAGGTTATAACTGCAATTCCAGGGCAGCTCATACCCCCTCTCTTCTGTGGGCATCTGTGTATGTGTGATTCATACAAACTCAAACAGCCTTACACAAACATACTTTTTTTTTTTTTTAATGGCAGAAATATGTTTAGGACTATTTCATCTCAGTCAGCAAATATTACTTATATATATGTTCTTGAGACGGGGTTGGGGGCTCACGTAACACACGCTAGTGTTGAACTACGTAGCCAAGGATGATCTTGAGTTTCTGATCCTCCTGACCCCATTATCCTCACTTCCAGTTCCCAGTGCTGGGATTACCATGGTGTCTACCCAGAGGGTCTACTCAGTGACCTGCGATATCCACCCAGGGTTTACTACCTACTAGCCTAGCACTCTACAAATATCAATTTAAAAATCAAAACCACATTCCAAGATATAACTCGGTATTCACATGCCTGCAAACTGCAGTGTAGAACTATTGCATTTGTTTGCTCTAAACCATGGTGTTTCTATAAGAGTTGGGCACAGTGCAGTACAAATACTCCTGTAGCAGCATACAATAGCCTTGAATCTCAACCAGATTTCAATCTGGTTGATGGGTTTCAAACAGCATCTTTGGGTTTACATGGGCGACATCATGCACAGTACAAAGTGCATGTGCTGTGTTTGGAACCGAGGTTGTGTAGCAAGTGCTATGATCCATCATGGCTGAGTGCAGTTGGGAACACTGTGGCTTCATTATATACTTGGTTTTTAGATATTTTTTGGTAGTCTTTCAGAAACTTTATTGTTTTCCAATTTTTTTGGTGCCCTCCCTCCCCATTCAATTGCTTAACTAACCCCATGTTGAATCTCAATTCATAGTTTGTAAACTGTGGTCTAGGAAATCCTGGCACATGGATGCTCCATATACATTGGTTACCAGAGGCTCTGGCCGTGTAATAGAGGGTCAGTGACGTGTGGAAATGTCTGTCATGAATACCGGTTGAATTCGTCACACATATTGAGATTATCCTGTGTTTTTTGGCAGATACTTAAGTTCTCTGCCATTACATCAAGGCTGAATGTGGTGACCATTATTTCAGTGTGCTGACGGGATTGCTGAGAAACAGCCGAAAACAGGAAGGTTTTATTTTGGTTCATGATTTCAGTGGGCGCATGATGGAAGGGTGAAGTGGAGTGAAGTTGATCACCTCCTGGTGGCCAGGAGGCAGAGACATAAGTTCTAGGACAAGATACAGCCTTTCTCCATCTAGGCATCCCTGCATCTTTGTATCATTTCTCTGAAAGGCCAGTAGACCATCAGTGGGCTAGTAAATTGAATAGGTCAGAGCCCCTCAATTCTAGTCTCCTCAGTGATTTGAACCCACGAGCTTTGAAGTCTTTTGTAGAGAAACTGAAACCTAAACTGTAACAGTGAGGGTATTCTGAAATTTGACAAAAAGACATGAATTCATTGTGCAGAGTAGAGGCTGGTAGTTCAGCACAATCTGCTGGGACCATTGGGAAGTAATTCTGTCACTCTGTGTTTAGAACCATCTCACATTGTTCTGAGAAGCTGGGTGTTGATGGTGCTTGAGAGTCAGGGGCAGGGGCAGGGGCAGGGGCAGGGGCAGGGGCAGAGAGGCAGAGAGGCAGAGGCAGGCAGACTTCTGAGTTGGAGACCAGCCTTGTCTGCAGAGCTCTGAAGAACCAAGTTCCAGGACAGTCAGGGCCACATCCCAGGGCTACACAGAGAAGCTCTGTTTCAAAACAAACAAAGAAAATAGATGATTTTGGTATTAGTTGTAAAAAAGTAATTAACTATTTTAAATATTTCATATTTATTTGTATGAGTATTTGCATGTTTGTAGGCCTGGTGCCTGCAGAGCCAGGAGACAGAAGACAGATGAGCATGTCGGATCCCCTGGAATTGGTGTTTGAGATGGTTGTGAGTCACTATGTGGCTGCTCGGAACTGAATGTAGGTCCTCTGCAAGAGGCTCTTAATTCCTGAGTCATCTCTCCAGCTCCTGTATTAATACTTTTTTAATGTGAGAAAATAAAAAATGACCTTTGACTTTTTCATATGTGCATACATTACCATGCATATGTTGAGACTCAGTTTTCTTCTATGTGCTAGTCATGGGGATTGAGGCTTGGTGGCAAGCATCTTTACTAGCTGCAAAATAAAATGTTTTTGCCAAGAACTTTGGATCTTTATTTTGTAAGTAGGGATTCATTAGAGGAAATTGCATTATCCAATTAAGCCATTTCATTTTGAGGTACAGGTAGCCAGGAGTGGACTCTCTGGTTTTGTAACTGCTAACACATAGGTGTTAAAATGAGCTCAAATAGCAAGAATAGTCAAAGTACAGAAGATACACAGTACATTTGAAGTCCCAGGCGAATTGAGATTATATCTAACGTAGTTTGGAATTGTGGATGCATGCGTGTGCGTGTGTGTATGTGTGTGTGTGTGTGTGTGTGTGTTGTGTGTGTATCTCTCTCTCTGTGTATGTGTCTGTCTGTCTGTCTTTGTATGTTTGTCTTGGTACTGTGCACATGAGTACAGTTGCTAGGGAGGTAACTCCTGATGCTGGAGATCTGAACTCAGGTCTTTCCCCCTTCACAGCAAGCATTTTATCTACCAGGACATCTCCAAAGCCTAATGAAAGCTATTTTGAGCCGGGTATGGTGTTGCACACCTTTGATACCAGCTCTTGGGAGGCAGAGACAGGCAGATCTCTGTGTGTTCCAGGACAGCCAAGGCTGTTACACTTAGAACCCTGTTTTGACACACACACACACACACACACACACACACACACACACACACGCAGCTATTTTGAGTTCAGTCACCACAGCCCTTATCAGGATTTTATCTTCATGTTGCCATGCCTGTCAGTTCCCAAGCAGCTTTACCTTGGACAAGATAAAGCAGGTGCCTGGGCCCAGCTCAGACCCTGCCTGAGTCCAACTTCTGAGCCAACCACAGTGGTCCTTCCCCAGGGACCCTGTTACCTCTCCCAGCCCCTTGGATCCCTTATGTGTACAGTGGACAATATTTGGAAAGTGTGGAGCTGATGTGTTTTCTTTAATAAAACTGCATTTATCCTTGTGGATAGACTGTGTCCAAATGCTTAGATAGCAGGGCGAACTGTTGACTTAGATTATTTTTTTTCTTTCTTTAAATAAAGGTTTCCTCTGGTTCATTGGCTTTAAAACTGTTGAAAACTAGCCAGAAAAAGTTGGTCAAAGGAAAAGGCAATATTCTGGAGTGTTTTTAATTTGAGTAACTATATTTCAAGGGTAATAAGGGTTTTACTTTGCCAGGATCTGTAGCAGTGAAAACAAAAAACTGAAGATGTCAAGCCCAAGGTAAACTTTTTTGTCTCAGGCTGGAAGTAGAGGTTTAGGGAAGCTAATCAGGGTACTAGTCAGAGAAGCTAATCAGGATGCTAG